>MCFE01000029.1:0-226334 GCA_002104905.1 Basidiobolus meristosporus CBS 931.73 | reverse complement strand
CCTAACCCTAACCCTAACCCTAACCCTAACCCTAACCCTAACCCTAACCCTAACCCTAACCCTAACCCTAACCCTAACCCTAACCCTAACCCTAACCCTAACCCTAACCCTAACCCTAACCCTAACCTAACCCTAACCCTAACCCTAACCCTAACCCTAACCCTAACCCTAACCCTAACCCTAACCCTAACCCTAACCCAAGTTGCTGAATCCAGTTGAGGAATTATTTTGGAAGTTGTAGAGAGTTTACTGATTACATCAGTAATCACATGTCCCTCCCAAGGTGAAGTTGGAAAAAGTCTTGACAGGTGGTCAGGAAGGATGTTGAGAATTCCTGGGCAATGAATAACTGTATATTCATAATCAAGTAGAGTATCAAGCCAGTTGGTAAGCATTGGAGTCAGAGTCTTCTGAGTGTGGATATAGACAAGGGCTTGGTGGTCAGTGTACAAGGTAAAAGGATTACCCCATAGATACTGATGAAACTTCTTCAACGCAAAGACTATGGCAAGTAGCTCCTTCTTGGTAGCAGAGTAGTTTCTCTCAGCAAGTTGTAGGGACCTGGCTTGGAAAGAGATCCAGTGAGGCGGATTTTGGTCTTCATCTTGATAGAGGACTGCCCCTAACCCAACATTAGATGCATCCGTAGCAACAATAAAGGGCTTAGTAAAGTCTGGGTAGGATAAGGTGGGTGCTTGTGGAAGCAGTTGGCAGAGTGACTAAAAGGCTTGGTCATGAGTCTTGTTCCAGGCTGAGGTGAGATCAGGGCTATGGCGTAATGCATCTAAAGGGGCACTCAATGAGGACATGAGTGGTATGTGTTCCCTGAAATAGTTGAATACTCCAAGATAATGTTGAAGTTGCTTGGTGCTAGTGGGTTTTGGCCATTCTGGGATATTGACCAGTTTGAAAGGATCTAATTGGTGGCCAGCTGGTGTGACTATAAATCCAAGTAGATTGATTTTGAGGCGGGCAAAACTGCACTTTTCAGCATTGAGAATCAGTCCAGCAGTTGTCAGTCTGTTGATTACATCAGTGACATGGGTTGCATGATCATCACGGTTAGTGGAGAATATGATGACATCATCAACAAATACCAATGCGTATGGTGCATTCTTGAGTATTATAGTCATGACTCTCTGAAACTTGCTGGTAAGTGTCTTTAGGCCAAAGGGAGCTCCCTGAAACATCCATTGCATATTATTCCAAGTAAAGGCAGTCTTATGCTGATGATCAGGATGGATCTGGAATCGGTGATATGCATCCTTCAAGTCCAACTTGGAGAGTACTTTTGCTCCTGATAGTGCAGAAAAGATATCTTGGATTCTTGGAATTGGAAACTTGTCATCTTGGAGAAGCTTGTTCAGAGGTCTGGGGTCCAAACAGGGTCTCTTCAGGGTTAGATTTCCATCAGCATCTTTCTTTGGTGCAAGCGTCAAAGGGCTGTTGAATGTTGTGTTGACAGGGGCTTGAGTGATAATCCCATTGTCAGCCCATTTTTGGACTATCTCATCAACTAAGTGTTGACATGAATGCGGAATTGGGTATTGCCTCCTCCATGTTGACTCACCAGGTGGGGTCTCTAGTGTAACAATGGACTCTGGGATGGTGCAGAAGCTGTTCCTTGGAATGGCCTGATTTCTCTCTATGGCCGGCTGAATATCTAATTTGACTGATTGAGAATATTCTTGAAAAGTTGGGGTTAACTCTTCTTCTTCCGGTTGGGATGAGATAATCTCTGGGATTTGATCCATTATGAGCGGCTGAGATTTAGTGATTCCTGGATAGGAAACCGGTAGTCCGCCTATGTGAAAGCCAAGTTTGGTGAAGGTGTCCAGACCAATGACTACCTGAGGTCCATCTGGTATGTCAATCACTTCCATCTGATGGATTATGGTTACTGAGCCACAATGTATGTTGATTGGGTTGGTAATGCCAATTCTTGGGGCTGAGAGATCCTTAGCTGCAAGAATGATTTTTCCTGGTCGTTTTTCTATCTCCAAATTGAGTTCTCTGACTACATTGGGTGATACAATAGAGTTGAATGATCCAGTATCCAGTAGTGCTACGTATGATTGGCCATTGAGGGTGAGTGGCACTTCTATGGCTTTGAGCTGTGTGATTGGTTGCTTCTTTTCTTGGACAGTTGCAATTTTAGCCGGAAACTCAAAGAGGTTGTGATAATCTTGAACTGTAAGTTCTTCATATGCTTCTTCATACCCCATTGTATCATTGGCTGAATGATCATCAAGGATCTGGGTAATTTTGGCTGATGGTGTGGAGTTCTTCTCAGGACAGGCAGGTGATCTATGTCCCCTATTTCCACATTTAAAGCACTTGTCATCAGCATATGGATTATCAGTTTTGGTGTTTTGCTGCTTTTCTGCGGTGTTTCCTGACTTGTTTGACTGCTTGGTGATGCCTTTGCATTCACTGGTAGAATGATAGCATTTTCCATGAAGCTCACAGTGCTTAGTAGCGGTTGACTGCTTCTTGGTCACATGACTGGTCTCTTTTCCGGCTGTTGTGGGGTATAGGGTTGAGCTGCCTGAAGTCTGGCTAACAGCTGCAGTCAAGGTGATTGCCAGTGTACATATCTCTGAGATCTGGTCATAGGTACGTGCAGGGTTGCATGCTTTGACAATAGCAATATTGCTCTGTAGCTGGTGTGAAAAGTTTGAAAGAAAATGAGCAGTAAGCAATGGATTATCATCACTAACTCCAGCTAATCTCATTTGTCTTTGGAATCTATCACAGAAGTGTTGCACAGATTCACCTTTTTGCATTTTAGTTTTCCATAAGTCGCAGTTCAGATGTGCTTTCTTGAGAGGATCTTCAAAATGGCTGCAAAAGAGGTTTTGGGCAATTTTCCACGTACTATTGGAAGGAATGTTCACTTCAACCCAGTCAGCATCTTGCATTGTGAGACAGAGAGGCAGAAGTCTAGCCCAGTTGGTGTCAGGGTCTAGCTGGTGTGCAGCTAAGACGTGACTAAACTTGTAAAGAAACTCAGTTGGATTCTTGATGGCATTGGTGCCTTCAGCATAAACAGGCAAGGATCTTGGGACAACCACCGGGGCAGGTCTAGAAGGAGATGTAGATCTGGAGGATTCAAAGGCATGACTTCTTGGTGGCTGATGCAGAGCAAGGCTTGGTGGATTTTCAATGCTGTCAATTACTATGGCAATATTCTCCAGTGCTTCCTTAATTATTCCAATTTCATCTTGGTAACCGGATATAACTTCAAGGAGTTCATCTCTACGGTGATTATCAGATCTTGTTTTGGCAAGCTTTGAGTGCTCAATCATCATGGTATTTCTTTCAAGCATGATGTTTTCAAGCTGTTCAGTAAGTTCTTCCTGATTTCTTCTGGCTTCTTCCAACATGGAAAGGTTTGGATTGCTTGCTGCTGAGGACATCTTCTAATCGGCTGAATGTAATGGAATTCAACGAAAAAAATTCTGTATCCAAGAGAAAGTGTAATAAAACTCTTGAATGGTTTAACTGAACCAAAGGGACAATTAAGTGCAGAATCTTAGAATTGTCAGAGAGTGGCAGAAATATTAGCAGAAAGATTCTAATCTAATATTGGTCTTGGATATAGCTGGGTTGGCTATAAAGGCAATGATATTTGTTTGCTAGGCAGGCTAGGCTTGGTGTTCTTTGGAGTGCTAGATATACTAGGCTTGGATAGAAACTAGAACGGAATTGTTGGATTCTTATTTTTGCTGAGACAGAATCTTAATTTCGTTGAGACACACACTAAACCAAAAGGTTCAGTAAACTTTATTTATACTTTTCTGATCAAGTTGATTTAGTCAGCGCCAAGGGACTGGATTGATTGAAATCAATTTGGGTGTTCATAGGTGCATAAGATAAATGAAAATTACATCATCAATCAACTGATGTCTTGGCAACTGCACAGTGGTTGGATAGATCTCAGATGACTAATCACCTGGGAAGGCTTGGCAGATAGGTTGATAACGTAATGACCATTTGAAAATAGATCAGGTGTGATAGCTAAAAATAGATTCTGAGGTGGGATAAAATAAACTGTAACTGGGATTTGTTATGTTTGGGTTAGGGAAAATCAGTTAGGGTACTAGATTTTCAAACGGAGTAAAATTGGCTAAGTTTTAAATGTTGATGCACAACATCTTCTATTCCCAGCTGGCTTCTTTATTTGTAGTTAGACTTGTCTGCAATCAAATAAAGATTTCACCTACCTTGGTGACTTTCCCTCCCCTAACCCTAAGTGGAAGAAGCTATAACCTCTGCCTGACTACCTGAAGTTCTGTTGCTTAACTGCAACAGCATACAGCCATCAAGACCAACTCTAGAGAGACTTCTTTCAAGATTTTCCCTCCTGTGTTTGATTGATGTCCAGCTACCCTCTATACTTTTGACTAATCTATATTGCTTTTCTACTCCTAGAACAAAGAATACCTCCTCTATCTGCTTCATCTCTTCTACCATCAATACTCCTCAGCTCTGTGTTCCTCTTTACTCCCCTTACTGTGCTGCTCTCCAGTTGCCAACTATCAGTCTGGTGCTCTGCTATCTGCCTCCAAGTCTTGCCCTTCAGGAAGTGCAAGTTATATGCCAGAAAGTTCAGCAATACCAGCAATCTATATCAACACCTATTATCTTGCTTGGAGATCTCAACATTCCCCATCCTGAGAACAAGACTACTCTGACTGCAAGAATGAAGCCAAGGTCTACATTCCTACTGAACTTCCTGAGAGAAAGCCATCTGCTAGCACTAGGTGCTCAATCTGAGAAAAGATGTGTTGACTGGATCTGCCCTTCTGCTGCTGCCCTCTACTTTGTGAATGAAGTTAAGCAATTCTCTGGAGCTGAGCTAGGATCCTTGAGAGCCTCTGACCACCCAGCCTGGTCCCTTTCTATGCAACCAGTTGTGAAGAAGAAGCTGCCAAAACTTACTGTGCTCACCCACAAAGCTACCAAGAATCAGAAGAAAGACTTTGGGAACTACTTGAAGCTTGCCAGTTTGCTGCTTTCTCTGCCAGATGATCTCAACTATGCCTGGCTCTTTGTGAAGCATCTGATTCTGGTGTCTGCCTCCCTCTCACTGCCATGCAAGACTACTGCTGTTACCTCAAGAAAATGGGAATCCATTGTTTCAGCCCTGCAACAAAGCTACCCAAGTTTCCCTAACCCAAAAACAGAGAAACTCCTCCTGACAGCAATACACCACTCCAAGGCAATACACCACACTCTGCATACTCAGCTCTGGGATCATATTATGAGTTCCTTGCCTCTGCAATCTTCCAACTCTATAACAAGAACAGTATCAAGACTCTACAGGGCAATGAGGCCCTCTTCCAGGAAGTCACCTTCAACAGAACAGCTGGCTAACATCTTCTTCTCTACAAAGCAGTACTCAACTCCTGGCTTTCATCCTGACTTCAAGACTCTGCCCATCCCACTTGCACTTGATCAAAGGAGAATCCATAATGTGCTCAAGAGGCTTCCCAACTCTACTGCTCCAGGTGTGGACACAATCTCCTATGAGCTTCTGAAGACTAGTACCAAGGCCATGTCTGCACTTCTGCTTCCACTGTTTCAGCAATGCTCAGCCCAGCTTTCTACTCCTGAGGAATGGACCTTTGCAAATGTTCTGCCACTGTACAAGGGTAAAGGAAAGCACCTGGATCCTAGCTCCTACAGGCCAATATCCCTGCTGCCCACCTGCAGAAAGGTGTTTGAGCTTCTGCTTGCTCAGGAGCTCTACTCTGACTCCCTCAAGTTTCATCCTGCACAGTTTGGCTTTGTTCCTGGCCTCTCCTTGGAATATGCAGTCATACTTAGCCAAGATCACTCTCTCCAGTGCAAGTATCCCTCAGTTCTGTTTGATATTACTAAGGCCTTTGATTCAGTTGACAGAAATCTGCTTTGGTCCAAGTTGCAATGCTTCTCCAGTACCTCTCTCACCCTCCTAGTCAGGTCTCTGTTTCTGGATCCACAAGCAAGAATTCTGCACCCAAGTGAGCAATCAGCTGTGTTCTCAGTTCCTAATGGAGTGGTTCAAGGCTCTGTGCTTGGTCCTATACTGTTTGTCATCTTCCTGAATGATTTCCCAAGACTCTCAGCTGACTGCCTGGTTACTCTCTTTGCTGATGACATCAGAATATCCTCCTCCAATGTGCAACAAGACTCCCAGACCATCCACCAGTATCTGCAGAAGAATAATCTCCAGCTTTCCATTGCAAAGACAGTACCTTTGGGCTCTCCCATCAACTTGGAGAACTCCACTCTACCTGCTCAGGTTTCTGCTACATATCTTGGCTTTCCTTTCCTTCCTACTGGATTAGATTCTGGAGCACACCTGAAGAAGAGAATTATCCTAGCAAGACAGGCACTCCACAAGCTACTGGCTGTTACTCCTCCTACAACTTCAGCTCCCAGCTGCCTCCTTCTACTCAAGCAGTTTGTCTTCCCTGTCCTGGAATTTGGCTTACCACTTCTCTCTCTTACTTCTAGAGACTGCACTAAGCTTGACAAGTTTGCAGTATGGTGCATTACCTCCTTGGTGCCTCATTTGCCTGAATGCCCCTACAGACATGCTATTCTTGGTGCTTTTGGGTTTATGCCCTATAAGATCAGACTTCTCTACCTTACAACCAGATTATACCTCAGACTTCACAACTGCAACAACCCACTGATTAAGGCCTGGAAGAGAACACACCACACAACACCTGGCTCCTGCTGGAGAACTATACTTGGAGATCCTGAAGTCAAGAAGTTTGCTCAATTTATTCTGCAGTCAGAAAAACCCAAGCTGGCCTACCTGAAGTACTTGACAGACCTTTGGCAGCAATATCTGCAGCAGCATACTCCCTTTATGATGAATATCAATCCTTATCACATTCCCCTCATTAATGTTGTTCACAAGTCATTCTTACCTCTCTTGCTACCCCCCTTCCCACTGAACAGTGTCTTGAGCACTGAAGAACTATCATCACTTCTTATTAACTTACCTACAAATTCCCCTCAGCTACACACTCTTGTATCAAAGCTACAACAGTAGCGCTGGTTCTTTGTTTCAACTGAAATAAAGATTTCACCTGTTGGTGACTGTCTCCCCCCTAACCCTAATATTTCAAGTAAATCCCAACAACAAGTTTAGTCAGTATTCTCTAATATTTGTAATTAATGATCTAAGTGACCAAGTTATATTAGTACTAGGTGGAATTACAAATTTTACAACACAAAATGGCCAAGTGGGGTGAATATTTTGATGTTATTACAAGATTTAAAACATTACTGCCACTTAGTATACTGCCCAGAACCAACCAAAAGTCACTCCCAACTTGGGTTTTGTTCAAAATTTAACTGAAGAAGTCCAGAATGTATGTGGTTGAGAGCCCTGACAGCATGTGTTTAGACACCATTTTAACAGCTCTGCCTTTATGCCATTTTCTATGGAAAAGAGCTTCTCAGATTGTTGCCTGCTTTTGAGTAGTCCATCATCTCTGTAACTTACCAACTGGTATCAGAAATACAACTGTGAGCAAGCTATTTTACTTCATTCCTCACTTGACATAAAACTGAGGATATTTGGGAAACTGTAGAGCTCAAGCTCATTGTATAGACTTGAGCTTTTTCAAGTATGTGTCACGTTCTGGCTTATCTTCTTTGATTAAAATATAAATCATGATTGCATCACTAAGGTTGCAAGTTAAAAGTGCCAACTCACTTTGAGCATAAGTCTACCAGCTTAGAGATGAAAGCTTTACAATTTGCAAGTAGTAGATCCTAAGCCACCTTGTACCAATAGCAATGTATTGATGCCTTTGGACTTAGCTTTGCTCACATAAGCTTTTTCACAAGATCCATAAGAACATATTATGCTAGAATAACAAGACAAAACTTGTACCTTAAAGATTAATTTGGAAATTTTGCTGTTTGACAACTGTGAATGCAATAGACTTGTTCCATCATTTCTGCTGACCATTGTAACAGATCAAGTCATATAGAGCCAGATTGGGATCAAAGTTGACCCATGCATGACCATAATTTATTAAATCAAACGCAGAATACACAGCACCGTCAGGCACATGATCAATGGTACAATGGAGCAGGTATAATACATAGTATGAAGTCAGTGTACAAATAGGCATTCCTTGTATATGCACCATATCACGCCGCTATTCAGAATAACTCTGCACAATATAAAAATGAAGGATGTCTACCTATATAATCATTAATCAAATCTGAAAACTACATAACCACTTTAGTTTATTAAGCTAAAGGCGTCTGTATTTAGATTGCTTGCTTATAACCACTAAATAACTTTGGTTTATTAAATCGGATTAAACAAAATTGGCATGACATTCATATGACATATATTTGGTTAGGACTTCTCCATCTCAATCTTTTCACCATCTTCTTCGGAAGTATCCTTGACACCTCGGGCTACAAGGTAAGCGAAGGGCAAAGAGGCGGTGCATAGTACCCAGTTAATGATCAGCTGAGTCAAGAAAGGGGTATTCTTGGCATCAATATCCCAGGCAATAGCCGCTCCAGCAGATTGAAGTCCTTTGTAGTATCCAGCATAGCGAGCAAGGACGTGACTGTCATTGGAGAGGGCACCCATCAACCAATAAGCATATGTTTGCAGGACGGCGTCCAGAAAACCGTAGAACAGGTACAAGACAAACTTGCCTCCCCACCCGGGGCCGTTGATGAAATCAATATCTTTAGGATGATCTTCCCGTGTGTATTGCACCTGAAGACCAAGGCCACCGCCCCAGATAATCAGGGTTAGAATAGTTACCAGGGCTAGTCCATACAAGGCGCGAGTGCGACGGTGAAGTTTGGGATTATCAAGCAACAGGCCCACCCCGTAGGCACCAATCATTTGAGCACCCCAGTAGAAGGCACTGTTGAAGGAGCGGGTACGGACATTGAATAGAACCCCATTCACAGCACCGAACTGATATGAGTAGAACCAGTTGGAAGTGACGCACAAGGGTAGGAGCAGGAGCATGTTCTTGTTCTTGAATAGCTTCAGGATCTCAATAATCTCGCCACCTACATTCTCGAATTTGGAGACTTGCACGCGGGAGCCATCTTCACGTACCACCTTCTCGGGAGGGATTAGACCCAAGCCGAGCAGAGCGCCAATAACCATAAGAGCCATCAACACATAGTACGTAGCGGTGCTCACCTGGCCAGCTGAGGAATGGAAGTTGAGGCCAAAGGGAATGAATGAACCGAGAACAGCACCCATGTTGAAAATAATCCAGAAGATTCCGACCGCGCGGCCTTTTTGGTTTTCGGAAGGATAAGACATCATGATTGTGCCTTGAGCAGTCCAGAACATGCCAGCACCAATACCTAGAATTGCGCTGGCAACAATGACAAAGGTAGGCTCCTTGGTGTTGCTATAGTATACAAGAGAACCGGAGTAGAGTGCGTACGTAAGACCACCACTGACCATAGTCCAACGCCCACCAAGGACATTATGGATAGCCCCGCCGAACACGCCAAATACTGAGAAGCAAGCATAAAGAGCGACATTGCCATTCTTGGTAGTGTTGTCATCCATCTGTCCTCCGGCACCTAAACTGTTGATTACATTGTACATACCAGGGCAGCAGAAACATGCAAAGCCAACTAATATGACCTGCATCATAGGAGAATTGAGCCTCATTGCGTAGATGTTTTGGATGGTCAATCTTGGAACACAGGAAGGCTTATTTATATGGAGAATTGGCCACACCGTACCGGTGGTACAATGTAAATATAACCATTTTGGCAAAGTGCTGAGTATACCATTTGGGAAATTCTATCTGATGGATTCGCATGTGTTACGCCGAAGTACACGAGTTTATCTGACCCGGTTGGAGACGTAGGATTAACTCACAAATACTAGGAATTCAAGTTCGATACTAGTACGATTCTTATCAGGCTCTTGTGGTCCACCTGTATTTACGTTTGGCTATAACCATATTGTTTCTTCACACTCGGCATATATGCCGACTGCTCAAATTCTCTGATTGTGGAAGCGGACAAATAAAACACAAACTAATATACACTTGCACAGGTAACTCCTATTTGCATAGTCACATTTATCCAGGTAGTAGATGCTATTGTACAATAATGGCTGTGGGGCCCAGTGGTCAATGAATAATAGGAAGGTTGTACTTGTTGCCTGCCCCAGGATTTATGGCATTGTTTGCCTCGGATCTGGTGTGAAGTTTGGTAGTGGTATGGAAAACAGTGAATGGTTTCTTGAGTGATTATATACTACCGATCATATGCTCTGATCATACTGGAATCACAAATAGAATCGAGAATTAATTTGATCGCCCCATGCACGGTCGATGGTGGAGCTCCAGTACTATCATGCGCAATGACTTGAGGCTCGTTGGAGATCCTGATTCCTTCGCGGAGCTTCAATCATGAGTCTCCGAATCATCGATACGATCATCAGAAATACACTACCAAGAGGTTTCGGTGATGAATCATGGAGTGATTAACTGGGAATCGATAGCAAACCAACCTTTGGCTTCCCCGATAAACTTCATCACGTAGCCTAATAGACCAACAGCCAACCGCCCATTGAAAGCAGCCAGAAAAGTCCAAAACCTTCTACTGACTCTCACAATCAACAATGTAAGATAAAATAGGATTGGTGTCAGTGGTATTCTATGCTTTTTGATATCAGCTCTCAGATTTTGTTCTGGAATGTTATGGAGAAATGGATGCAGAGTGTTGGCTTCTTCAGGTCAACTTTGGCTATCTCACTCATAACTTCAATTTGCATATGAATGAAGCATATGGAATTGAGAATTTCGATGGGTTTGGGGCTATTAGAAGAACACATGACATTGATGCTTCTCCCTGATATTTGTTCTTGCGTGCCTCGAGCTCGACACACAAAAATTGGTGCCCATTTTGGCATCTCATCCCATAACTGCTTATAGCCGACTTTATCATATATAATCCTTTCATGAATTTCGTGGCAACTCATACTTACCTGGCAGGGGCAGTTCGTGATCAAGAAGGCGGACTGTTCGTTTTAGAACTTGAGCATAGCACAGCGCCTCAGGGTCTTTAACGCGAACATCCTTTGGGGTGTCTCGACTGTTAAATTTTTGTTTGTGGGAAGTGAGCGCCATGCGCCGCCTCCTGCCTATCATGACCAAACTCCAAGTTATCCGATCAAATAGGTATCTATGCACACCTTACGAGGACGCAACAGCTTAGCTGGTACAAAACTGCATGTACCTACATGTTCCATCGACGTAGAGATTGTTAAAGTGATCTTCAATTAGTAGATATATTAAGTGTTGTTTCGTCATGTGTCAATTGGAGATATATTCATGTTTTGATGGATTCTCTTGAACTGCTACAAGAGGTTCTACCAGGCTCTCCAAGTAATGGCAAAAACCATGTAAAATATCCTCTTTGCAAGCCAAGTGAATTCATCAAAGCGAGCGTATCAGGAAACTTAATATTTTTTTAATCTCAACAATCTTTGCTGTTATACTCTTTGCTCCTTTGGAGAGTTCAGCAGCTGACGATAAAGCCGTTGTTAGCTATTACGTCCCGTGAGGTAAGGTTGAACCTGAACAGCTGAGCTTGGATAAAGTCGCCAAATGAAACTTCCATATACGTTATTAACTCCAATATCAAATAATACAAGCATGCGTATTGTAAAGTACTGACACTTTAACCCGATATCTAGTGAAATGGTTGCAATCATTGATTTTGCTAAAAAACGCTAAAAGTCAAAGTGCATGTTTGTATTTAAGTGATCCAGGTACATTCCTCTACGTGGTAGCCACCATGTAATGAGGTAGGTACAAATGTTATGAAGATAACACCGTTGTGATCGTTAGCAGTTACTAAGATAGCGTGAAGTGTATATTCGCAGAAGTACCCTCACAGCATTATCCTATTTGAATGAGCGTTGCGACAAAGTTAAAGCGTATGCAACTATATTCATGCTTTCCTGGCCAAAAATACATGTGAACACTGCTTTCTAGTACAATTCATTTCCTAAATTATCAGTGGTCAAGTCTACATTTATTCTTGATAATATACATTGGTTCAGTTGGCTGCTTAGAAAATGAAGTAGTTTTGAGCCATGGGCAACTCAGAGGCAGGGGGACAGATCATATGGACACCATCAGCATACACTTCATAGGTCTCAGGATCAACCGTGATCTTGGGAGTAAGGCCATTATGCTTCATGTCAGACTTCTTGATGCCACGGCACTTCTTAACGGCAACTGGTTGCTTATGAAGGTTGTACTTAGCAATGACACCAGAGTCAATAGATGCTTGACTGACAAGTGCAAGAGCATGAACGCCTCTGCCAACGGCTCCGTACATTTCACGGCCAACAACTGGTTGGGTAGTAGGAATGGAGGCATTAGCATCTCCAATGTTAGCCCAAGCAATCACACCACCCTTGATGATGAGTTCAGGCTTGGTACCGAAGAAAGCGGGATTGTACATGACGAGATCGGCATATTTGCCAACCTCAATGGATCCAATCACATGGGAGCAACCATGGGCGATAGCAGGGTTGATGGTGTATTTGGAAACATAACGCATGGCGCGGAAGTTATCGTTATTTGGAGTACCCTTCTCCTCAGGGCCGGCCAAATGGCCACGTTGGACCTTGTTCTTATGGGCAGTCTTCCAGGTTCTGGAGACAACCTCTCCGATACGTCCCATAGCTTGGGCATCTGAAGAGATGACAGAGATGGCACCGATATCGTGAAGGACATCTTCGGCGGCGATGGTTTCTGCACGGATTCTGGATTCGGCAAAAGCGACATCCTCAGGGATACGCTTGTCAAGATGATGGCAGACCATCAACATATCAACGTGCTCATCCAAGGTGTTGTTGCAGTAGGGGCGAGTTGGGTTGGTGGATGATGGAAGGACTGACTCTTCACCGCAGACACGGATGATATCAGGAGCGTGGCCACCACCGGCACCTTCAGAGTGATAGGTATGGATGGTACGCTTCTTGAAGGCAGCGATGGAGGCTTCAACATAGCCAGCCTCGTTCAAGGTATCAGTGTGAATGGTGGCTTGGACGTCGAATTCTTCGCATACGCTCAAGCAGTTGTCAATAGCAGCAGGTGTGGATCCCCAATCCTCGTGAAGCTTAAGACCAAGAACACCAGCTCTAACTTGTTCACGAAGGGCCTCAGCATCAGAGCAGTTACCCTTACCGGTGAGACCTATGTTCATAGGCATATTATCCGTGCTTTGAAGCATGAATTCGACGTGTTTCGCGCCAGGAGTACAAGTAGTGGCATTGGTACCAGTGTTAGGACCAGTTCCACCACCGATCAAAGTGGTGATACCACTGCTCAAGGCTTCTTCAATCAGCTGAGGGCAAATGAAGTGGACGTGGGTATCAATGGCACCAGCAGTGAAGATGTGTCCTTCACCAGCCAAAGCTTCGGTAGAAGCCCCAACCACCATACCAGGGGTAACATTGTCCATAACATCGGGGTTACCGGCTTTGCCGATACCTACAATCATGGAATCCTTGATACCGATATCAGCCTTGACGATACCAGTGTGATCCAAGATGACACAGTTGGTAATGACCAAATCGAGGCAATCCTCGTCGGAAACGGCGGTTTTTTGGCCCATACCCTCACGAAGAACCTTACCACCACCGAATTTGCATTCGTCACCATACACGGTGAAGTCTTTCTCAATCTCAATCATGAGGTCAGTGTCTCCAAGACGCACCTTGTCACCAACCGTAGGTCCGAACATGTCAGCATAGGTGGAGTGTTCCAGGCTGAATGGAGCCGGAGCTGGAAGAGGAGTTTGCTCGCAGTGTTGGAAATTGAGCTTTTTGCAACGTTCAATGATCTCAGGGACCCTGGAACGATCAACTGGTCCAGTGGCAATGTTGTTTCCACCGGTGATGATCTTGTCACCACCAATGTCGACCAAAGAAACAGTCTTGGATTCTCCAGGTTCGAAACGGACGGCAGTACCGGCAGCAATATCCAAACGGCGACCGTAAGCAAGACCACGGTCAAAGCACAATTCAGCATTGGTCTCGACGAAGTGGAAGTGAGAGCCAACTTGAACAGGTCTGTCACCATTGTTAGTAACAACAAGAGCAACACGTTCTCTGTTGGGGACAAGGACAATCTTCTCAGTACGAAGCTCCAAGGCCCCAGGAAGTGCCTTCTTATCGATGGGGGCGGCGGCAGGGAAGATGTCCATGGAGGGGATAGGCAAGAAGGATCCATAGAGTGCCAGCTCAAGGTTGCCATCATCACTACAAATAGGATCGTGGATGGTAACCAAGAAAGTACCCTCGGTAAAGGTGCCTTCAATTTGTACCTCGTGAAGGGTGGCCATAACAGCAGGAAGGACTTGTCTTCTACCCAAGAACTGACGACCAAGGTCCATGATTTCAGCAACGGAGTGTTTACCATCTCTCATGAATTCCAAAGCTTGGGAGGCGATGAGAGCAGTGGCTTCACTGTGATTAAGCTGGATACCTCTGGCAAGACGCATCTGGGCCAAGTATCCAACTTGGTGAAGCATGAGCTTATCCATTTCTCTGGGAACGAGACGCATATTGGATTAAGATCGAGGAGTGATGGTGTGGAAAGGAGTTTTGGTTGACTACTTGCTGAAATACTCAGTATTTATAACAAGCACACGCATCCGAAAATAGCCGCTATCATGTATACGGAACTTACCCGATCTAGTATAGAACCAATAAACCCAGGATGGAAATTCTCGATTACCAGGTAACAATAATGTTGATGATCAAGCTGTATTTTATTAGTAGTGTGCAATTCTCGAATCCTTCCAACTATTTCACGCAACAACGAGAGGCCTCGACAAGGCTCAGTAAATGCAGCCTCGGATAACGTTTTGGGCTGAGAAGGAAGGTGTAGAGAATAAAACGTGGAATATATCACAGTATGTGTCATGCCAGGGCAGCATGTACCGTTGTGCCGATGGGTCCGTGCCCGATTGAAGCCGAGACACTCCAATTTTGGATTGATTAGGTCTGAAGTAGATCTCACTCTGTAGACTTCATTCTTCCGTACCAATCACGGGCCCACCCCCAGGAAAACGTGTTCCAAGGCCATTTTCTAGAAATATACGGATTCTTCAAGTGACTGGCTAAGGTGGCGCCTGCAAACAGCTGGTTAGCGGAACCAATCTGACGCGGAGAGATCTATATGTCTTGACACTTGGCACTTGGGCAATATACGCCTCTTCAACCATTTCAATGCAGGTCTATTTATCTAGGGCATCTAGATTGACCATGAGTTGTAACTGGAATCGGATCAAGTTACGGCCCTTACTGAATGAAGCACATATCATATTGAATAAGGGCCTTCCATCGATACTTTAGACATGATAAGGATCAAGATTGATCTGTTGTATGTGTAGTGTGCTGACCCAGGTCGCACCAAGAGATGTTTTTCTGGCTGGGTGAGGTGGAAGCGATGCTGACTTGAGGATTAATGTTTAGTCTTTGGAATAATACTCATCGGTCTATCCAATGCTTGTCTCTAGCATAACACCAATGTAGCTCAAGCCCATAGAATCGGCTTGGATCAGGCTCTACTATTGATAATCGACATCGATGTTGATTGCTACCTCGACGCAGGCCCAGAATGTGAATAGAAGTGCACGAGTCCTCGCTAACTTTAAACAGCCACATATCCTGCGGTTATCTTCTATATATAGAAGTCCGTGATAGGGAGGGGCTGGGAAAGTCATTTGGGTTAATGGTACGAAATATTAATCTTACGATTAATTACTCGATAAGGGAAGATCACCCATTTCTAATACTCCACATCACTTCCATCATCCCACTCGTACTGATTCCTTCTACTCGGATGTCAGCAGTTGGCGGATAAGCTAAAACATTAGACTCCCAGCCATATATGGATGAATGTTCCAATATCTTGAATCTATATTAGAACATATGGATGTTGGATGATAGCGGCTATTCGGAAAGGTTCAGGTACTCACTTTAGCCCTAAGCAAATTCATTAATCCCCCTTGCTGTTCGACTATTATGGATTTGTTGTTGATGTCAACAGATTTGGCTGTACTCGGTTGTCTATTGCGCTCACTGATGTATACTTCTGTGAGAAGCGTTAATTCATACTTGGCGGGTAATCATCAGAAAACCATCCCAATGGCATCTCATCTAGCTTTCCATAGTTTTCTCCCGCAACTTTCCAAAGAATAGTAGGGGTCAAGTAAACTCTGATTTTGGTTTATCCAGCTGGTAAGATATTCGCCGACTGTATCTAAAACTGGAATATGTTGCAGATACTTAGATCGCATCTAATTCTTCCTTACTAATTAAGAATTGATGCTGAATGTGGTAAAAACCCAGCCCCCGACCTATGGTAATTTCGGTTGAAATCTTGGTTATTATTTTGCACATAACTTGGTTGGATCTCCAACTCATTTCTAGTCATTTCGACTCAACAAACCTACGGGCAAAGCTACGCTTTATTTTGGTAGTTCTCGAACACTCCCAAGCGCTCAGTGTAGTTCGAAGTGTACTTTGACTTGCGATCTATAATATACAAAACGCATGTGTACTTTACAGACACTTAACCAAACAACAAGATACACATATATCTTAATGCTTAGCCAATAGATTAGACAATGTATAGTCGACGTAAACGTTGTACCATCCGTTCAGGTCCAAATTTATTTTAAAGTTAGTCAGGTGTGAATGCAATGCGGAAATGTTATTGAAGTCGATTTTGTTATATGTACTATTGTACTCTTAGAATTGAAATGTATTGTCCCTGATAAATGCTCACTAGTAAAAGTATCAACCCTGTATGCTTATCAGTATTCCTGTCATTTCACCGGGGACTTCTGTTGGCATTCCACTCTATTACAGCTAATCATTCTATATTGCCAAATCAACACAAAACCAAGCAGTTATGCTTTATACTTTGCATGTAAATGTGGCAGCTAAGCCTGATACCCATTTGCATCCTCTAATCCTGATTTCCTGATTGCTGTGCAATAGACATATACATGAAGTATGCTGATAGTGTGCATTTGAGAATACAACTGCAGTAAAAGCTAGCTATGTTAAGATGAAGGACACTATGATCCAAGTATGGAATATGTTAAGCTCTGATACACTTATGGATAAGGGTAAAGCTTATAAAGAGCACAAATTTATTGAATGCCATATGAATTTTGGGCATAATAAAAGGCAATTACAAAACTAGAATAACTGCATGCTGTACATGTTGTAAAAGCTTTGGAGATAGTAGATGCATATTGTTGTAAAAATTCGTATTTCCACCTAAATATTCACCTAACTTAGTCACTTAGATCATCACCTTCAAATCCTAGAGAATATTGACCAAATTCCTTGTCGGGATTTACTTAGAATATTTACCCAGAACATGAAAATTCTCAAAGTTGTCCAAACAGCCCCAAACTTTGCACACATGTTCTTGGGACCTTCCTTAACCTATTCTACGTGTTTGTAATGCCAAGATCAGGTAAAGTATAAATACTACTTTTACATTCAATAAATCATTAAGTGAAAACTACATAATCAACTTGTTCTCCCAATCACTTCCAATATCTCCAAGACTCTTACAACACATATCACTTTCATTTATTAATATGTTGAGTTTATAAATGGCATAAATGCATGTGACATGTCTTAAAAGGTCTTGTGATTGTGTATTCAGGCCTTGAGGGCATTTGAAAATCTTAAAACATCCACCTTTCAAGTGTTGTAAGTTTTGGAATTACACCTAAATATTCATTTAACACAGTGACTTCACTCATAGTAAACTAACCCTGGAATATCTTGCCTATATCTCTTGCCGGAATTTACTAGGAGTTTTTTACTAAAATATCAGATACCCAAGACATGAAAAATTGTCAAGTTGTTCAAGGGCCCCCAAACTTTGCGCACATGCAATTGGGACCTTGCTCTACTTGGTTGTTTTGACAAGACCATGTAAAAGTATAAAAAACCCTTTTACATTCAATGAAGCATTAAGTGAAACACCCATAAACTATTTGTTCTTGCAATCATTTTCAATTTCTTCAGAACTCTCACAACACTGAATACCTGGCATTTGGATGATAGTATTCTCAGTAGGTGTCAACAAAATACTATAGTAAACAATAGAGACATAGCAACATCTGGGTGGTAATGGAAATAACTTGAAGTACTAGATGAGCTGATTGATATTAACCAGTTATTGTACTGAACCTAAATGAAGATTTTGTACTTTTGTAACACAAGTGATCATGTGGTTCTTGCTGTCAGAATTTCGGAGATATTGGAAGTGATTAGGAGTACAAGTAGATTATGTGTGTTCCAGACAATGATTTATTCAAGGTTAAAATGTTGTTTATATTCTGACATGGTTTAGGCAAAACAAACATGTAGATTATGCATAGGAGGGTCCCAAGAACATGTGTTCAGAGTTTGGGGCTGTTTGGACGACTTTGAGATATATCATGTTCTGGGTACTGATATTTGGTAAATATATTATAAGTAAATCCCAACAAGGAATTTGGCCAGAATTTTCTAAGATTTGTAGACCTTGATCTAAGGGACTAAGTCAAGTAAATTGTTAGGTGTAATTACAAAATTTACAACATATTCCAGGAAAGCTGTGGGAAGTGATGCCAGAGGTTTTGATCAAATAAATGATTAGTATTGCACCAACAAAATTCAAATGAGCATTTGATATAAATGAATAATCTCAGTGTAAGTTTGATAATGGCCACGTGGCTCAACTTGAGCTGGTACTCTGGGATAAGGGGTCTTTGGAGAAGTCCAAGAGTTCTTGATAACTCTCAGGCCTTCCCAAAATATTCAGATGGAATAGGTGTAAACCAAATATTTCCAGCATCTAGTTTGACATCATTTTGAATGGCTCAAGGCTTTCCTGAGCTCCACTAAGTTTTAAGTAGAGCATTCATTGTAAAGAAGTAAAATAACTTGACAAACATCACACAAGACTTCATTTAGGTCAATGAACATTTGCTTTGAAATATTGAGGTACAATATCTAGTCATATAAATAACTTGACAGTTTAGCTCTTGTTAAAAGCCTTCAAGCAACTCACATATCTTCCTTGGATCTTGCTTTCAGTCAGGAATCTTACAAAGCGCCATAAGAATACTGAATGCAACACAATCATACACAAGCTCCTAGGTTAACATGAAGCAGTGCGAGGCGCAAAATATAGGTTCTCAAGTATTGTATTCTGTTTTAAAATATGCCAACTACTCACTGGTTTACACACAAATACATGCATCATCAAAATCCATATTGATCAGATAAAATCAAAGTAAACTTCGTTCACTTACCAAAGGACAATTAAATAAATAATTTGTAGTGTTTGCAGTTCAACAGCCATGACATGTTGGTAATATCATTCACAATTGATTCAGTTGGTGAGAAATTCGCCTATGGGATTTATGCTTTCTGACTCGGATTACATCATACGCATATAGAAGCACCGCTATTCCTCGACTTCCTCGCCGCAAATACAATGCCAAATCAGTACATCATCCAACAAGAAAGCAGCTTCGAATACTGGTAAGGAGCTCCTTGGAAACGACTCAGCTTCCCAAAAGCTATTGTTCAAAAATAACATTTAGGGCTCCCGTGGCCTACACCAGACTCATAATCTACACAGGTAATATCTCTTCGCGTATATAGAAGCTATAGCAGAAGTAGTGAATCCTTGGTAGTCTATCTATTTTACTCAAAACCTCTACCTGATAACAGGTGCTTTGGTGGTGAAAACCATGATTCGAGGAATTTTTGGTTGGTTGCCTAAGGGCCAAACGCTACGTGAGGGAATCACCATTGGCTTTTTGAGACTAGTTATGGGTGGTCGCGTCCTTGGAGTAATGCAAGCAAGAAAAGTGCTTCGACTGACGAATAGAGTAGTTGAGGCTCGCACTGGCACCTTGTCCCAGAGCTCAAAGGATATGTGGGCCAACAAAGT
This sequence comes from Basidiobolus meristosporus CBS 931.73, assembly GCA_002104905.1. Taxonomy (NCBI): domain Eukaryota; kingdom Fungi; phylum Basidiobolomycota; class Basidiobolomycetes; order Basidiobolales; family Basidiobolaceae; genus Basidiobolus; species Basidiobolus meristosporus. Next base: position 206,313 of record MCFE01000029.1, on the reverse strand, counting down.
GTCAGGCAAAGGCTGGGAAGGGTACTGGATCCCTTTCAAGGACCAAATCCACTTTCGAGATGTCCAAAAGAACCAGGCTCACATAACCGATATTGGGGTCGGATGCGACGTAGTCTTTTTAGCAATCCATGGTAGGTTTATTGGGCGAGAACCTACATTCTAGTAATTACTAAAAGGCCAGCGACTTTTCAGGTGGCGGAATGATCATGGGCAATGCACTTATGTTCCTACATTGCTATATAAGTTGGATGAAAGTTATCCAGAAGAAGCATGGCCTCAAGGTTGGCTTCCTTACTGTGGAATATTGTAAGCAAAATCCCGCCAATTCGCGATTTTGTTGATCTGTTACTCATTTGCTCTACAGCCCTGTCGCCGGAGGCACCATACCCAGCTGCTTTGAACGAATGCGTGGCTGCATATCAACACCTTGTGGATACTCTTGGTATTGATCCTAAACGGATCCTGATGTGTGGTGACTCTGCTGGGGGTAATCTCTGTATTGCCACTGCCCTCAAAATTCGCGATACCCTTCCCACCACTCCCTTACCAGCAGGCCAGATTCTCTTCTCCCCGTGGATGATGTGCTCGCTTCCAGTCAGAGATTCTGCCGACGATTACATCACCTCCTCTGGTATCAACCATTTTGTTGAATGCTACATCCAAACCTCAGCTGAGGCATCGGCTTCCATCTACACCAGCCCACTACGAGCACCCACACTTCAAGGCCTGCCGCCCCAATTGGTCTTCATTGGAGGAGTAGAGATATTCAGACCCTCGATTGAGCGGTATGTAACCAAGGCAAAATCCGAAGGAGTAGATGTCCGATCCATACTGAAGGAAGAAAAGCCGCATGACTATGCGCTGGTAGCGGAAGTAGGAGGACACGAAGGAGTCCGTGAAGCGAATGAAGTCATTGCCGCATTTGTACTCGAAGCGCGAGAACGGTATATTGGCACTCGCGAATAATTTTGCTCTACGCCAAGAATAAATCGGTAGATTTGTTATCCAACTTTTGCGCCTCAACAACTTCTGGTAGGTGTCTATGCTTTCAGTTCAAAGATAGACCTACTGATCGTATCCACAGCCATCCATCTAGCCGAATTGGAAACGGCAGCAGCAAGATTAACAAATAAATCAGCTATTTGGTGTACGACAACGTGGATGAGTGTAACTGAGCAAGAACGCACAATATAGTAGCCAAACAAGAAACGTGTATTAGCTATGCATCCATTACGTGAAATTCCAAATTCTCCGCTGTCACCCCAGCTTGTATCAGAAAGGGGCATTTGGATGGTTTCGGGAATTATTGAAATTCCTACATCCTCATATGCACCCCAGGGCTCCTCGTAGGATCGAGTTTGCCACAGTAATTAATCAAAAGCTGGAAAAAGGTAATTTGTCTTAATGTACACGAGCTTGATCGGAAGTCTCATCACGCGGGCATTTACTGATGTAGTTTGTTGAAGCAGCTTATGAACGAGGAGAGAGTGCATGGATGAGGTTGCTATTTAAAGACTACAGCGGACGAACTACTTGGTCGAAGTACCTTGTACTTTATAATCTCCTCTTCAAACCTATCGCTCGCTCAACAATGGAAACTGCTAGAAGTGCATCCTCAAGAATTGAAGATTTAATCTCTAAGACTGCTTCCCCGTTGAAACCTGTCATTCCAGTTATTGCTCGATTCCTACTTGTTGTCACCTTCTTCGAAGATTCTCTTCGTATCATCACCCAATGGACTGATCAGCTGACTTACTTGGAGAAGTATCGGGGCTTCTACCATGGTACCAACCATGCTTTCCTTGGCCTCAACGTATTTGTAAGTGTGCCCTATATCTCATATCTGCTGGTATCTGTGCTCCATTGTGCCAGCAAAGAATGCTGATGCATGTGGGGGATGGGATGCTGCATACGCCTCTCTCTTCCTCATACGAGCACCAATCCCTGGCCTCTCCCTCCTTCGAGATATCATTTCATCCACCATGCGCCTCCTATGGCTCTCATCCTGTGTGGGTGACTGCTAACACTGCGTCATGAGATTGGATATCCCAGTAGGATCGGCTGGACTGAAGGAGGTGTGGCCAGGGGACAGGATTGGTGTGAACAGCAGCAAATGCGGCATCCAACTCAAATGGCATGTACACTCTTGCTAACATCACCCCCTCTCTATATTTGTAGATTATGTGTGTCGGCTCAGCTATGGTGATAATGAGAAAGCGCACGGAATATGCTGTGGGCGGTTTGTTTGGTGTGGTGGTCTCGCAGACCGTCGGATACGGCCTCTTCTTTGACTTCAACTTCTTCCTGCGCAATGTCAGCATTCTGGGTGGCCTTCTGATGCTCTTGGCAGACTCCATCAACAACCAGGACGATAAGCGTAGAACCGTATTCCCAGGCCTCCCAACCATCAGCTACACCAACCGTAGCACCTACATCCAGCTTGCCGGGCGCATCCTCCTGATCTTCCTCTTCATGTCCTTTGTGTTCGCTGGTGAGATGACCCCTCTCAGAATCGCCGCCTCAGCCATCGGGCTTGTGGCCAGCGCCATGGTCGTCATCGGGTTCAAGGCCAAGTTCTCGGCACTCTTCCTTGTTCTCTTCCTCTCTGTGTTCAATGTGATCATCAACAACTGGTGGACCATCCACCACAACCACCCAACCCGTGACTTTGTGATGTACGACTTCTTCCAGACCCTGAGCATCATGGGTGGCTTGTTGTTGTTGGTCAACTTGGGACCAGGGGGGTTATCAGTAGATGAAAAGAAAAAGAACTACTAGATTCCTTCATATCGGCTCTGCTAGAAGTCGTTCATAGTACATTGTACTAATCCTAACCGCACCCATTAACCTGTCACGAAATCGAGTCATTTCTCACTCATAGAATTATTTTATAAGAAGCTCATTGTACTTCCATGTTATTTAAAACCTAATAAAACCAGCCCAAGTATATCCTAAGCATCAGTACAAGTTTGACCATTGTGTCACCAAGTAGCTCAGTTATGACCATTGAAGTATTATTCACTTATCGTGAAAGTGCCAATTCAAGGGTGGTGAAAGCGCCATTCCACGGCTTCTGGGCCAGCGCTTAAATGGATTGAAAAAACCAGTTATTATACAAGTTTAAAAATCATCGATCGGGAATATACTTCCTTGATGCACATATCCCTTAGATTCTACCGGATTCGGAATAGCACCTACTGCACTGAAGGTGATGAGGATCAGGTGAAGTTTAATATGTGGGGAAGTAGATGGATTGAATAACGAATATGCATGACAACAATGCGGTTGTACCGGAAAGTTTATGCATCCCAATATAAAAATCGCTGAATCCCTCCATACCAGAACAAACAACTTGGCTTCTCACCCATCCTCCTATACAACTATGATGCAATCTGTTCGCAACTTGTCTGCTAGAATCGAAACGCTAATTTCCAAAAGTGCCACTCCACTAAAACCGGCCATTCCAGTTATTGCTCGATTCCTACTTGTTGTCACCTTCTTCGAAGATTCTCTTCGTATCATCACCCAATGGACTGATCAACTGGTTTACCTTGAAAACTACCGTGGCTTCTACCATGGTACCAACCATGCTTTCCTTGGCCTCAACGTATTTGTAAGTGTGCCCTATATCTCATATCTGCTGGTATCTGTGCTCCATTGTGCCAGCAAAGAATGCTGATGCACGTGGGGGAGGGAATGCTGCATACGCCTCTCTCTTCCTCATACGAGCACCAATCCCTGGCCTCTCCCTCCCTCGAGATATCATTTCATCCACCATGCGCCTCCTATGGCTCTCATCCTGTGTGGGTGTCTGCTAACACTGCGTCATGAGATTGGATATCCCAGTAGGATCGGCTGGACTGAAGGAGGTGTGGCCAGGGGACAGGATTGGTGTGAACAGCAGCAAATGGGGCATCCAACTCAAATGGCATGTACACTCTTGCTAACATCACTCCCTCTCTATATTTGTAGATTATGTGTGTCGGCTCAGCTATGGTGATAATGAGAAAGCGCACGGAATATGCTGTGGGCGGTTTGTTTGGTGTGGTGGTCTCGCAGACCGTCGGATACGGCCTCTTCTTTGACTTCAACTTCTTCCTGCGCAATGTCAGCATTCTGGGTGGCCTTCTGATGCTCTTGGCAGACTCCATCAACAACCAGGACGATAAGCGTAGAACCGTATTCCCAGGCCTCCCAACCATCAGCTACACCAACCGTAGCACCTACATCCAGCTTGCCGGGCGCATCCTCCTGATCTTCCTCTTCATGTCCTTTGTGTTCGCTGGTGAGATGACCCCTCTCAGAATCGCCGCCTCAGCCATCGGGCTTGTGGCCAGCGCCATGGTCGTCATCGGGTTCAAGGCCAAGTTCTCGGCACTCTTCCTTGTTCTCTTCCTCTCTGTGTTCAATGTGATCATCAACAACTGGTGGACCATCCACCACAACCACCCAACCCGTGACTTTGTGATGTATGACTTCTTCCAGACCCTGAGCATCATGGGTGGCTTGTTGTTGTTGGTCAACTTGGGACCAGGAGGATTATCAGTAGATGAAAAGAAAAAGAATTACTAGGATTGATTCGACCCACTAATTTATAGAGTATTTAAAGAGAATAATCTCAACAATAGATATATATATCAAATAGTAAATAAATTATACTTGGTTGTGACTCGATAATTCAGAGTACATTACGCAAAACCAATGTCCCACCAGAATGTTCACCGCAGATGAAGGGTGATCCAGTACGGAGTTTGAAAGTCGATTGCTGGTGATTCGCTGAACCAACCTGCCCATCCCAGCTAAAAATGGTAAGCTCCTGGCGAATTATCCGAGGTAGACATTGCTTTATATCAAAAAAGAAATTCCATCGAGCCAAAGTGAGGGTTGCAATAGTGACCATAAAACTGGCCAACACTCTTCACTCACCTGTACCTATCTGGCCATCCAACCATTCGGGTACGCTGAAGATTCATGAGTTTGGAGAAACAGCTTTCCGAGATTATCTCCCGCCGAGATGCCCTTGCTTTGACCAGAAGCCTAGTAATACCCCATAAAGATAGTGTCGCCTTCTCCTCAAATGACAATTTGGGACTTTCGTGCCATCCAAAGCTTCGGACCATGTTCAAAGACCAGCTAAACAACGATATGTCTGCCTTAGGAGCAACCGGTTCCCGCCTTCTGGACGGAAATTCGGAGTTTGCCAGGAGATTTAGGTTGATCGGATCCTAGCCTGTTATTCACTCGGGGATCAGGGGCGTTACTATGTCAACGAGCTTGGCCTTGAGAAAGAGGTGTTTGCTCGGCTACATACCTTTGGCAAAGCTATGGGTGCGCATAGAGGTATGTCTGTTTGCAACCGGAATCGTGCCAGTTGATTAACAGCAGCGACTAGCGGTATAAGGTAAGCGTGGAATGAAGCGTCGCTGTTGGCACTCGATACTCGCGTCTGCAGCTTCAATGCCAAGCTAGGTCGCTGATACGAAGATTTCGTCAAAATATCGCGATTTCAAAGGAGCTCCTCCTGGACTCGGAGAGCTCTATCCAAGGAACATTGTGCCAGGTAAGATGCGGCGTTAAACCCATTAGATCGCCAACCGTTCCAGCTGGTCGGGAACGAGTTAGGATATGTATACATGCGCATAACACCAAACATGAGACTGATGCTCTTTTAAAAGCAGTCGAAACCTATTTCAGGAGCGAGCCAACTACCATCCACGCCAAATTATAAACCATGGCTCGTTCCCAGCCAAATAGCAAATCACCTCGTAGTATTGTTTATTATTGTCATATGTCTGCATTAAACGAGGACTCATAAAAACGACTGACGTAGAAGCTGAAGAGCTGGGAAGTTCCTAACTAGTGTCTTGCAATTTCTATGTACTGCTACATCAAGAGCATAAGAGCGCTTGCTCCACTTCTATATTGGTTAAAGTTGCGTGTTGAAAGCGCTGATCCGATCGATAAACTCATCGGTAGTGGTTTTACAAACTAAAGGCTCCTTCTTCCCGGAGAACATCTTTTCATAAATGTAGTACGCTTCATTCGACTATCAGACGCAAATAACGGTTATTTCTAGAGTTGCAGTAAGGGAAATGTGAAGTGCTCATACCTCTTCATCGAAATACTGAAGTCTAATCCAGGGCTCCTCCTCGGCCTGTCTTTGCAGCTGGGCCAGAGTGGATTTTCTAAGAGTTGCGGTCTGGTTTGAGTCGGCATTTCTTACTTGAACCTAAGTGGAGGCCGGGTCAGTAAGCAGAAGTACAGATACAGGTTGCAACACAGCTCAAAGTACCTGAACAGCTTTGGCTTTGACTTCCTCGACTTGCAAGTCCTTATTTTCCTCGTCGAGAACCTTCTTATTTGCCACCTTTATCTTCTCATCGATTTTGTCGAGATACTTTAAACTCGGGCGGAATTGAACAGCTCCACGTACTGGGGACATGTACAACGCTCCTACAAGTACCGTTGATAAAAGGGGAGTTGAGTAAAGCTGCAGGATGGTGAGGGAAACGAAAAGTCAGTTACCGTTTCTAAAAGCGCCGACCATGTAATTCGTCTGAGCAGGAACCAGAGAAGAAGCGAGTGTCTGCTTATTCATCAAAGAAGCTTTATTCTGCTTTGTTCCCATTCGCTCGTCCAGGATGGTTTTGAAAGGATCGTCGTTTACGCCTAAACCCAGCTCCTCGCCTTTCTCGCGATTGTATGTGGGGGCGTTTGTCTCAAGAGGTATGTCGAGTTCGAATATCTGAGACTTTGGCTTAATACGAGCTTGGGTTGGGCCGGTATTTTTACCAAAGCTGTGGGTGCGAATTGGATATTGAAAAAGGTATAAATGTTGGGCCAATTGTTGCGATAAGTATACATCAATCTCTTGAACAACCTCGTCCTCCTCCATATTCTCGGAGACGACGTTGTCGACATCCATGTGTTCGCTCTTTACTTCACTCATTCCTGTACTATAAACAAGCTCTGTACAAACACTCACTAATATGATACCACCACAGTGTAAAAAGAAAAAGAATTTTTTTTCCAGCGTTGATGCTTGCTTAGATATCCTCAATCCTCATAAATTCAGATCGTGCGTATCCACATGCTTATCTTAAACATCAATTTATCTCTCCAAACATTCATCCACCCCACCATCACACTAGACCTGGTTGAAGGGGCCCACCACACTCGACTCATCTCTCGGCACCGGCTATCGAAGCAAGCGTTTAATTTCGGAGAAAATTATTGAAGCAAAGCTTCTCTGAAACCAGCAAGGGGCTCTGGTAAGCCAACATATTGCATCCGATGGAACCAGGGTTAATAATGTACAGCCGCCCCTGAGAAAGCAAATCCTGACCAACCGTATGCTGCGTAGCGTATGCTGAACCATGTCCAGCCCATGATTGTTCAGATATAATGAACAAGAACGAGGAGAGGTTTCATCTGCCTGAACAAGTGGTTACATAATCTGGTTGTGAGCCAGGATTATTTATTGTTTGAAATAGGGTTTCAACGCATAACGGACGATCTTGGCTCCCGTCGAAACGGGCACTACTTCACGCCCCTTTTTGCCCATTCTTATGAGTGGCATCTGATCGGTGGATGAATTACTGCATGTATTGTTGCACTTCAAATGTGCTTCAATTCAAGGATCACATTGACGGCCCCAGAAGGATATATAACTGGGCGATGGCCAGAGAGAAAGCCTCGATTTACCCTACACGCCCTCTCCTATACCACCAGATCCTGTCTCCACCATGGGTTGTTGTGTCAGTCAAGAGAACATCGAGGAAAGACGGAAGAACGACGAGATCGAGAACCAAATAAAGAAGGACAAAATCTCTTTGCGAAACGAGATTAAAATGCTTCTCCTAGGTAAACTAGCAGTCGTTTTCTCTCCCCCTTGCGGTTGGTAACTAACACTCGAACCAGGTGCCGGTGAATCGGGAAAGAGCACCATCCTGAAACAGATGAAGCTTATCCACGATGGCGGATACACGACAGGCGAGCGAGAATCGTACAGAGAGATCATCTTCTCCAACACCCTCCAGTCTATGAGAGTGATCCTGGTTGCCATGGACAAAATGGACATCCAGCTAGCCAAATCGGAAAATGCCTCCTACGTTCAAGTGATCATGGATTTGCCTACAAGCTTTATGCTACCCCCCGAGGGCGGTCTGTTTCCCTTGGAGGTCTCCGATGCCATCAAGGCCTTATGGCTCGATGATGGAGTTCAGAGCTGCTTCCAGCGATCCAGAGAATACCAATTAAACGATTCGGCGAAATAGTAAGTGATGCGCCTGTCGATCTTATGAACGTATCGCTCAATTTGTCTTTTACTTGAAGCTACTTCGACTCGATTGACCGTATATCCCAGCCAGAGTATATCCCCAACGATCAGGATGTCTTGCGGTCTCGTGTAAAAACAACAGGGATCACTGAAACTACCTTCAGAATAGGCGAGCTTATCTACCGTATGTTGGATGTTGGTGGCCAACGTTCAGAGCGAAAGAAGTGGATTCACTGCTTTGAAAATGTTACAGCCATTGTATTCATGGTCGCCATCAGCGAGTATGATCAGACTCTGGCTGAAGATGAGTCAGTGGTAAGCATTGAAAGCAACCCACTGGTTTACCCCGCATACTCCTGACCTTGTTTTCCAACAGAATCGTATGCAGGAGTCATTGACATTGTTTGACTCTATTTGCAATTCCCGGTGGTTTGTGCGAACCTCCATCATCTTATTCCTGAATAAGATCGATCTGTTTAAGGAGAAACTTGCCATCTCTCCGCTGAGCAACTTCTTTCCTGGTTTCGAGGGTACGCATCGTTACATTGGCCCAACCCACTGCATACCATGGCTCAACATTAATTGTATTACTTTAGGTCCGTCCGATTATGATGCCGCATGTGACTATATTATGGAGCGGTTTATGTCGTTGAACAAGACCGACCTTAAGCAGCTATACGCGCACTTTACCTGTGCTACGGACACTGCACAGATAAAATTTGTGATGGCTGCGGTGAATGATATTGTGGTTCAGGGGAACCTCCGGGACTGTGGCCTTTTATAGAATCTCTCTTCATCGCACATCCCCACCACATTAATAGAACATTAATATCATTTTAGTGTAAATATATGCTATAAATCAGTAATCTTGATTAAATGCGCTTCATGATGCAGATTAATTATGTACATTGATGAGCTGAGCTATACAGCTATGTGATGCGAGATTCAAGAGTTCATGGATAGCTGCATGGAAAACTTATGAACGTTTCTTTTAACGCCCCCTTTGCCACCAGTCCTTCGCTTTGAAGGGGTGTGCATTACTTTAGCAAACTGGGGGGAAGATCTGTATGTGAGGTGTTCGAAAATCCTAGAGTAGGGTGAGAGGGTGTGGTTGGAATTCATCAAAGACGCAAGCTGCGCTGCCACTGCGTTGTCCGATGGCTGTAGGACCACTTCTCCTTCTGGTTCGTCAGCGACACTTGGTTCACTGAAATAATCAAATTCCTGGTTGAATGTTGGACTAGTTGGTGCTGTGTGTGAAGTAGGGGTGTCTCGAAGGGGTTCGAATGGAGGAGTCGAGTACTTCACCCTTCGCTTACGGGTGGTTCCACGTGAGATCTTCCCATCGGAGTATTTCTCCGGACCCAGAAAATCGGGTAATGACATGGTAGAGGAAATTGAGGAGAATCTAGGTCTTCTATTCGGCGTTCCACAGAGACTATGTGAGTGGTAAATAAATGGACGAGGCTTGGGGTTTGGATTATTGAAGAGTTCGTCCGACATGAATAGCTTTTTCAGGCCTTGTTCTTGATGCAATCCGCTTAAACTGTGACATGCTTCTGCCGTAGGCGTGAGACATCCAGACTCATAACCTTCATCGCTGAAATCATCGTTACCTCTCCACTTAGTAGGATGCGAATGACCGGAAAGCGAAGTTACAACCGAGTAGTCGCTCTCGCTACTGTAGGAAGAGTACGACCGGTAGCGTGATCTTCTGGTATCTGTGGTTAGATCAGGCAATGACTGTGTATCGAGCGTAGGTTTGGCTGGCTCGTCGAGTGGCAAGTTCTCAGGTTTGGGCTGATTCTTCTTGTTTAGGAATTTCTGGGACAGCTCGTGAACTATGGTAGGCATTTGCTCTTGCATCATCCTACGCATCTGTGTCTCGATTTCCCGCTGGAGGAAATTACGGATTGCGGGGACGTTGTCGAATGTAGAGCTTACTTCGACGTTTTCTAGTGGATCGTTTTTGAACACCAGAGTCACCCCCTTATGTTTGTCTACCACCAGAACAATGATCCCACGAAGTCTCAAGTTTTGTAAGCTGAGCTTCATAGGGACCACCAGAGGTTGATCCGCAGCCAGGATATTCCACCTGGACCCGATAGAACCGAATATCGATTCGCTTTGCATAGCATTGACTGGGTTTGCCTAAGAGACACAATGTAAATTAGACAGTCGGCTAAGGGCATTTACTGAAGCTACGCACTTGAACTTTCGTCTGCAGAGCGACGTAGGCATCCCCGGCATACACCAGTTTGAAAATGCCACGGAATTTATCTTCGGCCAACTCCCCAATTTCAAGAATTTCCAACTCCGGAGGCTATTGAAGTGGTAAAAGTGGTTAGCAAAGGGCCAATATACCGAGGCTATGCATGGAAGTTTACCTTGGTTCCCAAATAGAGCTCGTTGACCTCTATACGACCGACGATGTTCGCAGGCTTGGAGCCTTTGTTGAGAGCAACAGTAAGAAGCTTCTTCGCCTCATCCAAGAATTCTTGGTTGAATTCGGTCCAGTTAAATTTAAAGGCCATTAGAGTTAACGGGACTAATAAGAGGGGCGTCTATGAACAAAAGTGAAATCCAATATTTAAAGGAGGGAGAGAAAATTGATGGTTTCAAGTCGCGTTGAATTCGGGTGGGAAGGAAATTTTATATCAAGTGGGGAACGGATTTGTTTTGGGGAATGGAGATCGTTGTACCCGCTACGCAACACTGTTCATAGATTGGATTTACTTTAAACGGCAAAATGGGAAATTTCCCTGGCCATCCATTCAATTGGCTTCGCTTAGTTTCGCTTATTTCACGTGAACTTCCTGAGAGCTCCTTGCTTCGGTGCAACTGGGTCTTCCAATGAAATCCCCCCATCCTCCTGAGTATCATTTTCTTCTGGGCGGATTGCGGAACCGTGATTTTGCAAAACTTTTCTCCAAACTCCATGAGGTTGGTAGTCCGTAGCATCTGCGTGAAATCGGAGGTGCTATGGATTGCGCCCCATTTCGCGTTGAATGGGGTGTGACCACCCAATCGGCACATGAAAATGGGTGACAACTGGGAGTGGCACAAATATAACGTAAATGGACAGAATGCGAGGTAAAGTGTGTTTATTGAATTAATCATTGAGATTGGTTCGACAAATGGGTGCTTCCATGTCAAATCGTCAATCAACTTAGATTCGAGTTAAGTTGGGTATATTGCTGAACTTCCTAGTGTTCATTGGCATTGGTACTGATTTAGTAGCCACCACCACCCTTACCGCTTCCGCCTGCGGAGCCATAGCCGTCATCACCATTGCCTCCTTTGCCTCCATCACCTACAGATCCATTGCTCCCTTTGGCTCCTCCACCTGCTGAGCCATAGCCGTTGTCACCTTTGCCGTGATCTCCTTTGCCACCTTTGCCTCCACCGCCTACAGAACCATAGCGGTTGTCGTCTTTGCCGCGATCCCCTTTGCCACCTTTGCCTCCACCGACTACTGAGCCATAGCCGTTGTCACCCTTGCCGTGATCTCCTTTGCCACCTTTGCCTCCACCGACTACTGAGCCATAGCCGTTGTCGTCATTGCCACCCTTGCCTCCACCACCTACTGAGTCATAGCCGTTGTCACCTTTGCCGTGATCTCCTTTGCCACCTTTGCCTCCACCGACTACTGAGCCATAGCCGTTGTCGTCATTGCCACCCTTGCCTCCACCACCTACTGAGTCATAGCCGTTGTCACCTTTGCCGTGATCTCCTTTGCCACCTTTGCCTCCACCACCTACTGAGGCATAGCCGTTGTCACCTTTGCCGTGATCTCCTTTGCCACCCTTGCCTCCTCCGCCTACTGAGCCATAGCCGTTGTCGCCTTTGCCGTGATCTCCTTTGCCACCTTTGCCTCCACCACCTACTGAGGCATAGCCGTTGTCACCTTTGCCGTGATCTCCTTTGCCACCCTTGCCTCCTCCGCCTACTGAGCCATAGCCGTTGTCGCCTTTGCCGTGATCTCCTTTGCCACCCTTGCCTCCTCCGCCTACTGAGTCATAGCCGTTGTCACCTTTGCCGTGATCTCCTTTGCCACCCTTGCCTCCTCCGCCTACTGAGCCATAGCCGTTGTCGCCTTTGCCGTGATCTCCTTTGCCACCTTTGCCACCTTTGCCTCCACCACCTACTGAGTCATAGCCGTTGTCACCTTTGCCGTGATCTCCTTTGCCACCCTTGCCTCCTCCGCCTACTGAGCCATAGCCGTTGTCGCCTTTGCCACCCTTGCCTCCACCACCTACTGAGTCATAGCCGTTGTCGCCTTTGCCGTGATCTCCTTTGCCTCCTTTGCCACCTTTGCCTCCTCCGCCTACTGAGCCATAGCCGTTGTCGCCTTTGCCGTGATCTCCTTTGCCACCTTTGCCTCCAGCACCTACTGAGTCATAGCCGTTGTCACCTTTGCCGTGATCTCCTTTGCCACCCTTGCCTCCTCCGCCTACTGAGCCATAGCCGTTGTCGCCTTTGCCGTGATCACCTTTGCCACCTTTGCCACCTTTGCCTCCACCACCTACTGAGTCATAGCCGTTGTCACCTTTGCTGTGATCTCCTTTGCCACCCTTGCCTCCTCCGCCTACTGAGCCATAGCCGTTGTCGCCTTTGCCGTGATCTCCTTTGCCACCCTTGCCTCCACCGCCTACAGAACCATAGCCGTTGTCACCTTTGCCGTGATCTCCTTTGCTACTCTTGCCTCCTCCGCCTACTGAACCATAGCCGTTGTCACCCTTGCCGTGATCTCCTTTGCCACCCTTGCCTCCACCGCCTACTGAGCCATAGTCATTGTCACCTTTGCCTCCACCCCCTACTGAGCCATAGCCGTTGTCACCCTTGCCGTGATCTCCTTTGCCACCTTTGCCTCCACCGCCTACTGAGCCATAGTCATTGTCACCTTTGCCGTGATCTCCTTTGCCACCCTTGCCTCCTCCACCTACTGAGCCATAGCCGTTGTCGCCTTTGCCGTGATCTCCTTTGCCACCTTTGCCTCCACCGCCTACAGAACCGTAGCCGTTGTTACCTTTGCCGTGATCTCCTTTGCCACCTTTGCCTCCACCACCTACTGAGTCATAGCCGTTGTCACCTTTGCTGTGATCTCCTTTGCCACCCTTGCCTCCTCCGCCTACTGAACCATAGCCGTTGTCACCCTTGCCGTGATCTCCTTTGCCACCTTTGCCTCCACCGCCTACTGAGCCATAGTCATTGTCACCTTTGCCGTGATCTCCTTTGCCACCCTTGCCTCCACCGCCTACTGAGCCATAGCCGTTGTCACCTTTGCTGTGATCTTCTTTGCCACCTTTGCCTCCACCGCCTACTGAGCCATAGCCGTTGTCGCCATTGCCGTGATCTCCTTTGCCACCCTTGCCTCCACCGACTACAGAGCCATAGCCGTCGTCGCCTTTGCCGTGATCTCCTTTGCCACCCTTGCCTCCACTACCTACTGAGCCATAGCCATTGTCACCTTTGCCACCGCCACCTGTCGATGGTTTATGACAACTACTTTCGTCGCATTGAAAACCGAGCTCCTTTGCACTCCTAACTAGCGTAGGACAATCCTGCTTATTGGGTTGAGACAAACTGGATGGGAATTTCGAAACATCGATAGTGTCACAGGATTTTCCTTTAGCAGATACACCATATGTACCCAATCCCGAGATAACCCCTTTACAGTAATCGCGGCATAATTTCGGATCCGGAACGCTCACAGTACCAACAACAGTCAAGCATGAGATGACCAAAAGTGCTTTTAATGCAGAGACCTTCATCCTGATGAAGTAGATTAGAAAGGAAAATTTAGAACGATCGGATAGTGTGATAGAAGTCGAAAAGTTGCACAAATGTCAAAGTTGAAGTGAGGTTGATGTGCTAAACTGAAATGCTAACTTGTCTTTCTTGCAGGATAACTCTTGCTGATTTATAGCTGTCAGTAGGGTTTATTTGTTACACCGAAATTTTGTGCTCCTGGATGCTTGCCCCATAGATGATTCTCAGTTCATTGGGTGCATTGCGTGAGCATGGTGCTACTTCTGGTGTAGAGCATCGGCTACTTGTCCGTTTATGGTTAGAATTGAAAAATGCATATATCAGAGTCAAACCATTCATCTTGTCCATGCCTCGCAGAGTTAGCACTACATCCATCAATCCAACCCTGCCCCAGCCTGACAATATGAAGGAGGGATTGGCCATTCGTCATAGGAAATTAATTGGCATGTCCGGATTGATGAGTGGATGGCTATTATTAGATTTTGCTAGCAGATGATAAGAAAGGTAAAAAGCGACAGGGACAAATGAACAATTAAGTGGCAGAATAGGGGGCCTGGAAATGAGTGTTGGATTGTATCGGTCAGGCAGAAATTCACTTCCTTCATCACCAAGGCCTTTGTATTGTATGTACATGAAATTCGCCTGATTTACATTTGCCAAGTCGATAATTATGATCTGAAATACTAGATGTCGCTTATATAGATCAGGATCGAATAACTCGTAAGCCATGTAAGATCAATCGAGAAATTGGCTGATTACCCGAGATTTATTTAAGATTCCGATGAATAATGCATCATGAATACGATTCGTTTCTTAATGCCTAATAAAGTTCGATCCACTCCCCCTCCCCCTCCCCCAAGCACTCTGTGCGTATATATCCATTAGGCTGTTTCATATGCTGAATAACAATATAGCCCAAGTCACAAATGCAACAAACTAAATTATTGTCTCTGAATGGATTAACTACTATTTCCACTATGACTGTATGCCTAAGAAACAATCCTTCCGAGGCATTTCGGGAGGTTGTGGCGCTTCCACCGAACGCGATGCTCCAACCTTTGGTGGTGCTGACGGTTTGTAGTGAATCTTCGAGGCCACTTTTCTGGCGACTCTGCAAACCACTCGATCAAATATAGCTAGAGTCGTGGAATCTAATCATTATTGGTAAAGTGACCTGTTCTCAAGTGCCTTCCAATGCACCATTCATCTACTATCTGTAGGTATTACCAAGTTGGCAACTGCTTGGATTGTGCGTGACATTAGGGCTGGTTTCAACCAACTGCATTCCTTGAACATTTTTTAGAATTGCAAGGATCATTATTAGTTAATTTTGCCCATATCACAAGCTCTCAATTATTCATTTTCTTTCCTAATTGCAAAGCTGCAAAATAGAATTCATATGAATTGGGTTAATGTGAGAACCACAAGCCGTGAAGTGAAGCTGCACTTTGTAACAATAGATATTGTTTTGATTGAAGTACAAATACTCCGGAGAAAAACATACTAAATGGTGTATATGCCATTTTCTTCGTGGAGCTTCAGACCATTTTCAAGAACAGTATTCATTTACTGTTGTTGGCGGATATTCATAGCTTTTTCGTATGACCCGCCGATATTATTTCCTAACCGTCAGTAACTACTGGAGGATCCAAGTAGCCAAGTTCTTTATTCTAATTATGCTCAATGTAGCTGAAGGTATATATACTCTCCACACAAATATACACCATTAACGACCATAACCTTGGTCTTTGGAAGTGGTGGCCCTACAGTGCGTTTAATTATAGCGGTTTTTCAAAAGACATATTACATTCAAAATCTTACCTCATGCAATCATAATTTCACCTTTGATAGCTCAAAACCAATTATGTGACCAAAAGTTATATCCCGATACCATTATCACTGTTGCCACCGTTGACATCTTTACCTCCGTCTCCAATGGATCCATAATCTTTGCCACCATTGCCTCCACTTCCGATGGAACCATTGTCGTTGTCACCTTTACCTCCATCCCCAATGGAACCATTGCCATCATTGCCACCGTTGCCGCTGTCCCCAGTACCTCCTTTGCCTCCATTGCCGTTGTCACCGTTACCATCTTTGCCATTGCTGCTGTTACCATCGTCACCATTGCCCCCGTTGTCTTCATGGCCACCTTTGCCACTAATGCCGCCATTGTCCTCATTGTAGGGTGATTGTTCATTCGTCACAGTCAATTAGTTTGTTTCATATGTTTGGCTCATAGGTTGGTGGTTGGATGTATATGCATGGCGATAGCATAAAATGTAGATTTAATATAGTATGAGGCCTAAAGATCAGGTTTGGATCGTACCACAATGTAGCTTGCGTTACATATTCAATACACCAAATTGGCAATTGTGAAGGTACTGACTACCATCTCACCTTATGAGCATACCTAACATATATCTTGGAAAGTGATCTCAGTATTACTTTCAACTTGTTTATTCATTGTAAAAAAATATGAGTTTTCAATCCCACACAATACTATATTGTGTAGGTGACCACACACGACAAAAATCCATATAATTGTATAACATACTGAATTGCATTGAAATCCGAACAATTCAATAATCCCCAGTATTTGTAGCTAAATATGCGCCAAAATAAATGCAATATATGCTTGGAAAATAATCGGGTTCTGTGGCTTAATCAATCTTTTACGAGTGTATACATACAGCTTTCAGTTCGAATTTTTGTAACGCTAGGGCTTCGAGCGCTTTGGTTCCTAACATACACATGATTCTCAGGTCATCTGGTATTTAATGCGATCATTTCACTCTGAGAAAGCGTAGAGCATCGGTTGTTTGTCCATTTATAGTTAGAATAGAAGCCTGCATATATTAAAGCGCCTATTGATGCATGTTTCTGCTCTTGCAATATGAAGTAAGGGTTAATCATTTATCAATTAATTGGGTTATCAGAGTTGATTCTTGGGTGGCTAGATTTATATCTATTGCTATTATCAGATTTTATTAACGGATGATCAGTAAAATAGAGAGCGACAGAGTAAAGTGCCTAATTAGCCAACAGAATGAGAGACCTGAAGATCAGGATTGGATTATATAGGTGAAGCAGATATTCCTCCCTATCGCCACCTAGGCTTATGTTTTGTTGGCATTTAGTATGAAGTAGTGCATTATATCCATTCAACTCCAACACTATTATTACTTGCACATGGTATTAGTCTGGTATCCGCTTGTCAGGCTTACTATTCGAACGATTGAATATCAAATGATATCAATTCTGGATTTTTAAATATTACGCCGTGTTGACAATAAACTACGCTAGATCAATTGGATCATCTGGAATTGAGACATTTACTTGAGGTTTTTTGAGATGTTTGTGAGTATTGGTCTGCAATACCTATTATGGTTTATTTCGCAATACCGGATACAGCGCGATCTAGTCCAGAAGCACTTTACACGTGTATCTACCCACCGAGCAGTTGCGTATGCCGAGTGCAAATATAATGCGTGACGCATATTCAACCAACTAAATTTAGTGATAACCTCGAATAGAATGCTATGAAAAAAGACTTGGTAGAACATTGTTTGTGTATTGAAGAAAATTCATCTTTGCTAACGCTTTGTGCCATATGCTCACTTTGTCGTCCAAATTGGTATACTTCATCTTAGAAGCTGGAGACTATATATCACCTATTTGATGATAAGATGCATTTTGCTTGCTAGTGTATGTTAGCGTAACCATATAGCATATACACGTGACTTCAGGGTTGGGCATTCTACCATATCAAAGGTTATCATCGAAGTAAGTATTTAATCCCCATCAATATAGTGTCGCCAATGAGGGAATTGTGGCATGTGATGATATGGAAACTATAAAGAGTGCAAGAAATTTATATAGCGGATATGATGGTTTAGCCAGTCATTTATGAGAATCTATACAAATCATAGGAGTTTATCCGAACACAAGTT
Organism: Basidiobolus meristosporus CBS 931.73; assembly: GCA_002104905.1. NCBI lineage: Eukaryota > Fungi > Basidiobolomycota > Basidiobolomycetes > Basidiobolales > Basidiobolaceae > Basidiobolus > Basidiobolus meristosporus. The sequence goes on along the minus strand of MCFE01000029.1, from coordinate 188,310 downwards.
AGGATAGTGTCTATTAAGCCCAGTCTATCCCCATTCTGGCAATGCAGAAGTGAGCTGTTTACTTGCTGCAAGAGGTTGATTGGTTTGACAAGATTCAACCTTTAGCTGGAGGTTAGATGTTTATGCGCGACTATTGTTAGTTTTCGTTGGCGGATGATGAAAAAGGTAAAAAGCGATGGGGACAAGTCGAGGATCCGACTTGCAGCTCGAATTATCGCATGGTATTTAGTTTGTATTTCACTATTTTTACTAGAACTTCATCCCCAGCTCTATAACATAATGTGCAAGATCAATTGGGATATAGGTTGTTTGCCTGGCAGAAGCAAATGCTAGCTCTTAATTTCAAATAATATGATTAACTTCTAAATATACATGAATCCTACACGAAGTGGGAGGCTAAGCATATATCATATGGTAGAATCTAGTAATCATTCTTCTTGCTAAACACTTGAATTGCATGGACACAGAGAAAATAAGCCACAACAATCTTTTCGATTGCATCTGTCTTCATGGCCAGAGTAAGAGCGTTGATTGCTACTTCATGAATTTCCGTTGTAACTCCTATAATACTTTGACATGGACACCAGAGTTGTGTCCATCGCCTTTCCCCACCCCCAGTGTTGACCGAAACCAGATTTCCAATGCCCTTACTTCCTCCATCTATGGAGCCGTACTCATTGTTGTGGTTCCCCCCGCTCCCGCCAACATTGACTGAGATCTGATCTCCATTGCCCCTATTGCCCCCACCTGCGGAGCCATCACTATTATTGTGACCACCGCCATTTCCACCAGCATTGATCGAGATCAGATCCCCGCTGCCCTTACTGCCTCCACCGGCATTGACCGATTTCAGATCTCCGTTTCCTTTACTGCCTCCACCTGCGGAGCCATTACCGTTGTCACCAGCGTCGTAGCTACTTCCTTTCCCGCCAATATTGACAGATATCAAGCATCCATTGCCCTTACCACCTCCACCTATGGAACCAGACCCATTGCCACCATTACCGCCTTTGTCTCCACCTCCAATGGATCCACTTCCGCTGTCACCGCTGCCGTGGTCGCCCTTGTCCTTCTCATCTCCGGCGCCTACCGAGTCGTAGCCATTATCATCAATGCTTCTTTTTCCACCGCCATTGGACCCATAGCCACTAAAGTCCTTGTCACCCTGACTTCCATTGCCTATTATACCAGAGCCATAGTCGTTATCGCCTTTGCCATGGTCTCCTTTTCCACCTTTACCACCCTAACCCCCTACAACCTACTGAGTCATAATCGTGTCGCCTTTACCATGATCACATTGACCACTCTTGCCAACGCCACCTATTTAATCATAGCTGTTGTCAGCATCGCTATTGTCACTGCCATCTGTAGGTTACGTTTGGCAATCGCTTTCATTACATTGAAATCCAAGATCCTTTGCACTCTGAACCAATGTAGGGCCATCTTGCATATCGGGTTGGGACAAACTGGATGGGAATTTTGAAGCATCAACAGTGTCACAGGATTCTCCTTGGGCAGATACACCATAAGTGCTCAGTCTTGAGAAAATCCCTTGACAGTATTCACGGCATAATTTAGGATCCGGGACACTCACAGTTCCGACGACAGCGATGCATGAGATGACCAGAAGCGCTTTTAATGCAGAGACCTTCATTCTGATGAAGTAGTTTAGAAAGAAAAACTGAATGGTGTGACAGAAGTCAAAAAGAAAAAATATGAGGCTTGAGGTGAAGTTGACATGATGAACTTAAGCGCTTCCTTGACTTCTTCACAAGATTAATGTTGCTGATTTATAACTGTCAGTTAGGTTTATTTGTTACATGGAGATTTTGTGCACCTAAATTCCAGCTCTGTAGATGAATCTCATTTTATCCCGATTAATGGAGAATATCGATCACTGAACCATTTATGGTTAGAATTAAATGCCGCATAAATGAGAGTTTGACCCTTCACCTCACTCACTTGTCCTCATCTATCTATGCCTCCCCCCCCCAACTGGCAGTATTACTAAAGAGCTGGCTATTCGTCACAGGAAATTAATCGATTGATAGGATTGATTCTTGGGCTGGTGGTTGGACAAGTATGACTGTTATTTGACATGGCAAAGGTAAAAAGTCACAGAGACTAATGAACTTAAGGGGCCCAAAGAAGAGCATTAGACTGTTTCAGTAACGCAGGGGTTTACTTCCATCTTCTCGAAGAATTGTGTGCCTTCAATAGTCTATAATATTAGTCTCGAACTTGGATGATAATTGGCTTAGATTCTAGATATAATAACAAACTATACAAGATGAATCGAGAAATGGGATGTTTATCTGATGGTTCGTCTCTTGATACTTGACTCTCAAATGCTGTATTGTAGTGAGCGTATGAAGGAAATCTAGCACTTTGTTTACTTCCTAAATTTACATTTATTCCCATGCATATGCTGCACAGCTGAACTTGATAGTTCTTCCCTTGCTAAATCGCATATTGAAAAATATTTTGAAAATTCTTTGTAGTAGCAGAAACGATGTAAACTCAAGAGTCGAAGCAAATTTTTCCATAACCTTTCACCATGAATTCAATCTTCTCCGAGAAGCAATGCAAAATCTGCTTCTTACCATTTCACGCTTTTACGTCTTAGCAAGACTAACCCAAAGAAAATGTTTAGCAAGGCCCTGAGAGCGTGTGAGCAAAGTTTGGGGTCTTTGAACGACTTCGAGAATACTCATGTTCTGGATATACTTCATTTTGCTGAGTAAATCCAGATATCGAGCTTGGGTAGGAAATAATCAAGCTCAAAAACACGGATTTAGGTGTCTAAGTGAATGTAAATATAAAAATTATAACAATAGGCACAGCATAGCAAATATTAGGTTTCTGTAATTTTACATGCATTTTTGCACCAAATATCTGTTGTAAGATTTCTGCAGATATTGGAAGTATTTGCAAGAACAAGTAGAGTATGTGGCTTTCACTTAATGATTTATTGAATGTAAAAGTGGTATTTGTACTTTTACATGGTCTTGGCAAAACAAACACATGGAACATGCTTAGGAAGATCCCAAGAACATGTGCGCAGAGTTTGGGGGCCTTTGGACAGCTTTGAGATATTTTGTGTTCTGGGTACATGATATTTTGGTGAAATATTCTAAGTAAATTCCGAGAAGGAATTTGGGCAAGGTATTTTAGGATTTGTAGACTATGATCCAAGTGATTGTGTTAATGGAATATTTAGGTGTAACTCCAAAACTTACACAAATATCTGTTAGGGCTTGATCATGCAAGGTTTTGGGTAACTTCAAGGAAAATTGGATTTCTGCTGGCCTTTAGTATTTTTTCATAAGGTAACATTTTGTAGCAAGCCGCAACTAAACTCACTCACTCCAAATACCTTCCTACTACTAGACCTAGGGAGCATTAGAAGTGATTTGGAGAACTAGAAGATTTGTATGATAATCCTACTGGTATATTGGGTTCAAAAAATTTACACACTTTTCAGGGCTAAAATATTGTTAATTTTGTGTTTTCACCCAGATATTTAGACTCATTTAGACACTTCAATCCTAGCTTATGAGCTTCATTATTTCCTGGCCAAGTTCTTAGTCTGGATTTATTTTTAATATTTTCATCAAAACAAGATAGTTCACGAACTATTGTCACGAGGGTTAGATAAAGGATGATATTCTACTATTAATACATATCAGTTGGATTCGGCGGTTTACTCCATCATTCTAGGGAACAACTATGAAACTCTACGTTGCGGGTTTGATGGATATGCATGTTTTCTTCAACTTGCACAAGACAAATTTGGGATCTTGGCAGAAAACCTGGGACATTAGTGATATGCGCTACGTACCACACGAGCGTCATCTATCCAACTTCAGAGTCCTTTAATTGGTAGATCATGCTGTGTGCGCATTTCAAGGAGACATAGGTGATGTGCCTAATAGCCTAAATGATTAATTCCAATTGAATAGAAGGAAGACACTGACCCTTCGATCGCTCTACTGAGACTATATAGATGTTCCATCTCTTTGTATGTGTCGGACTCTATGCTGTTCGTGGCTCTACCAGACTATATCGCCTCTCTCCCGGATCAGTATGGTAAACCCCCAAATTCCAGTCCAATCAGGTAGTTTATCTGGTCACCACCAGTACTTCTGGGAGTTTCCAGAGTCAAACCACCACTGCTACCCAGCAGACTGGCGCTACTATAGCACCTTCACCGTCATTGATTATCGAAACCACCATGATCATTGCGCTCCCAACTATCCATCCGAACTCGGAATTGAGGTCGTCAACCCATATAGCCAGTGCGATTGGCGTTGATACTACGTCCCCGCCAGTGCTATCATGTCGAACGAACCAACCTCATGCGTATTGGCGCTCAATTCCAACGAGCTTGATCTACACCGTGCTTCGATGATTCACTTGTTGACAGCCCTAATTCTCACTTCCTCCACGTACCCGTACTGAACGCTCAATAAATGGTGCTGGCAAATGAGATTCGATGAACCTATTATTTTTATTGCGATTAAATAAATGGTACATGGGGGGGAGTTTATTGTTGGGAACGTGCGAAAGCAGCCTTCTTTTGTTCGACCTTGTTGCGGCGTTGCTTGAGGTTGAGCTTGACTTTGTGATAACGCTTGGTCTTCTCGCCTTGGGCGGGCTTCTTCTTCTCGGTGGGCTTGAAGGTAGGATCCTCACGGATCTTTTGGTGGGCGGCTTCGTACATCTCTTCAACGTTATCCTCGTTGAGGCCAGCTTCGAGGTACTTGGCGAATTGACGCTTGTACTTGTCCTCATCTTCTTCGGCGAGGTAGCTCATGTATTCGGCAACGTGACCACCATAGAGGTAGCTACGGAGAACTTCAGAGTCCAAAGACTTGGATTCAGCATCATAACCGGGGAAACGGTTCTCGGAGTGGGGAATGAAGATACCGCCATCAGAGGCACCCTTAAGGGCGGCGAAGACACGGGAACCAGTGGTGGTGCGCTTCAAACCAACATCAAGGAAGGCCTTGAAGGGACGGGGAGCATCCTCGAGCTCTTCGACAAGAGAGATGGTACCATCGGCTTCCTCAACACCTTGGTATTTGTCAGCAAGGCCAAGCTTGGTCAAGACACGACGAGCTACGAGAAGACCGGTGCAGTAGGCAGCGGAGTAGTTGGTCAAACCGACCTTGACACCGTATCTGGGCAATTCATGAGAGTAGGCAGAGGCCAAGACGAAGTCGCCTTGAATCTTGGCGTAGACGATTTGGCAGATGACATCGGTGTTGGTGAAACGAACGACCAATCTGTATTTGGGAGAGTTGTATTTGTTCTTAGCTTGAACAACAAGTCTCTTGCGAGCGTAGTAGTCGGTCTTTCCCTCTGAAATAACCGTGTTAACCTAGCGACATCCAGTATCGAGCTTCTATTAACACATACCTCTTCTTCTTCTGTACTTCACTTGGAAGCGCTTGAAGTAAGCTTTATTCTTGACGAGTTTGACGAAAGGCTAGAGAAGACCCAGTTAACACCAATCTAACGCGGCCAAGGGTTGCATCCATCAACACTAATGAAGACTTACCATATTGAGAAGTTCAAAGACACCGAGGAGCAAGGAAAGATTCCGGCGCCACCAATCAAACGAATTTATATGATGGATACAGTTTTTTTCATTTCCTCTCTTGCTGATCCATGGGGTATCGATGGATCTGATGCAATTCCGTGTAAATCCCAGATGGAACATATTTAATACGATCCCATCCCCCAATCTGTAGTATATGTGGGATATGGACCAAGATTTTCCCGTAGGACTGCTTTTATGTTGACAATTCGATACAGTGCCTGCAGCCCTCACAGCAGTGGGATTATGCGATATGTTTGAGGTTCTAACTGAACATGAAAAACGTCCTGCTTGCATATAATCTGAGCTTCTACTGATCTCTTAAAAGCATGGCGTTGGCCAGTTCCCCCCTCCAGCCGCATACATTCCTTCGTCTTCCCCGTCTTGAATTGCGATAACCTTGGCTGTTAGGTATGTGGTATTTTAAGAGTGAACCCTAGTGCTGAAGCCCTAACTCTGACCTCTCTAAGTGAACGCCTTTGCAGAGATTCTTTGCATTATTTACGTTGTGACTAATCACTGGTACCCTTATTCCAAAATCCACCGTGGCACACTCTTGGATTACCCATGAATGCTCTAAAGCAGGTTTTTTGGAAGCCAAAGCAGCCAGAGAGTATCCTGGAAAACCGAGCGACTTTCCTTCCTCCAACATCCTATCCCACCCGCAACAAATCCTCTGGCGAGCTCGAGGTTCCGAAAGGAGGGTTCACCAATCTCACGTCCCGTAAGCATTTTTCAACCAGTCTCTCAAACCCCTTGTCAGCCGCAGCCAACTCGAAGAGTTCCCCTTCTTTACCAATCAAGGGGAACACTCAGGATGGAGATGATTTTTCCACCTGGGTGCCGTATAAAGCCATAGATGAGGCCAATCCTTCAGGATCCACCCTAGCGGACAAGTATGTGCAACAGGCGATACAATGCCATGAGCACAATCAACTGGAAAAAGCCGCTCACTTCTTTAGACTTGCCGCTTGCCAAGGGTCACCTGTTGGACTGTTCCTGTATGGCATTTCGTTGAGGCATGGCTGGGTAATGACGGTTTTTGGGATATGTATATCACGTTGGTCATTGGTTGCAAATGGGCTAAGATGGTGGAATATGTAGCTTGCCTTGGCACATGAACCAATTTTCCGTGTGATTCACTCAACCAACTCTTTCTTGACTGTAGGGATGTAAAGCGGATCCACAAGTGGCATTTCAATGCCTCCAGAAGGCTGCAGAGTATGCGGTCTTTGACTTGAACAACCTTACGAACAACACAAACCTCTCGGCGGCCAAACACGAGTTGGTTCTGGCGATATACGAGCTGGGAGTGTGTTTTCAGCATGGCTGGGGAGTGGTCAAAAACAAGTCCACCGCTGTGTACTATTTTGAAATCGCAGCCAACCTGGGGGATCCAGATGCCCAGAATGACCTAGCCTTTTGCTACCTTCACGGACATGGGGTGAAAAAGAATCGCCACAAAGCGGCCAAATATTATCGAATGGCCCATGCGCAAGGGATGGGGGTGGTTGGAAACAGTTGGATATTTAAAGCAAAGTACGACAATTCTTTTTAAAATAGACTGACTAGAGGGTCTCTTTGGAAACTTCATTTTTGTACACTTGTCTTCTCCCATATATATATCTTATTGCCTTCATCTTGTCCTTGAGCAGACTGTTAGATCCGCCAACAAACATGTAAAGTTCTGTCTTTCACATACATCATCGGTCTATTTTAACAACATAAATTGCCAACTGAGCAATGGTGGAAATGGCCCAATGTTTTTGTCGAATTCTATCTATTGTGTAACAGTTCGTGGTCGAAAAGATGAAGTTCAAGCTTATCGCAATGTCGTCTAGTGAGCTAACTTCGATATCAACTGCACCTCCTGGGTCAAGAAGTTCTGTCTAAAACGAAGTGTTCGTGCAGTTCAAAATGATATGCCTTGATAAATTGACCAGTGAAGGGTCCTCCACCTCAAGACCATGGACTGAGGTCATTCGAGGGCTGATTCACTTCTTTCTTTCTCTGTTTAACTGGTTAACCAAAGGTTCTCTATAAAGCCGAATCCCATTTAGCCTTCAGGGATGCAATAGAGGCCAATTAAAAAACGCCGCCTCGCCTTCTCTGGTAATCAATTATTTTCCTTGCATCTTCGTGTTCCTAGATTTTTTGCTTGAGTAGCTTTTGTGAAGTTTTGCAAGTCAGGTCAGAGGATATTTACCCCGAGATTTTCTTGAAGTATTTTTTTCAAATCCTGTGAAAGAAAGAGATATTTGAATTAAGATTTGGGTGCTGAAGTAGTTACTTCCACTCTAACAGGCAAAGCAATGCTACATCCTCCAAAGTATGGCGAAACAGACAAGTCAGTATACTTAAGGGCTATTTTCTGATTAAGCAAGTCTTCTGAGGCAGTGGTAAAGTTCTGCTTGGTGAGCATATTTTCCAGGTATCTTATTCGTGGTGAGGGTTTGCTGAGTCAACCCAGCCTTTTAAACACCGGTTGGATGACAGAGTCCCCATCCAAATCCAAATCTCAGTCTTCATATCCAGACTAACCCATATATGGGAATAGTTGATCACTTCATTTTGTGTATCAACAGGATAAGCCGTGTTCCGTCAGGCGAGAGAATCCATTTTGCAGCAGTGCAATAAGATAGAAAGAGTGTGGGACACCACTGGTCAATCAAACGCAATGCGTAAAGAATCCCGTTGTTTATTCATCGAAATATTGTGGGGATCTTGAAGGGACCGTATTCCTCGGAAAATGATAGGAGGAGACTCAACACTCCTTGGCCAAGCCACGAAATTGCGTACTACTTAACCCGATAAATTTGGTGGTTAAGATGAAGAAACCTGAGAGTCCTTGGCTGCATATAAAGCATTCCTCAGTTCCCTCGGACCTTAATTTCACCCCTCTCACTGATCATCAACATGTCTCTTGCCAAACAAAACTTTGCCATCGCCTCCGAGGAAGGCATCAACAACCAAATTAACATGGAGTTCACGGCCATGTACACTTACACCTCCATGGCTACCTACTTCGATAGGGATAATGTTGCGTTGCCCGGCCTAGCGAAATTTTTCCGGGATAGCGCGGAAGAAGAGCGTGAGCATGCACAGAAACTGATCGACTACCAAAACCAAAGAGGAGGCCGAGTCAACCTCCAGTCGATCCCAAACCCTTCGTGTGAGTGGCAGTCAGCACAGAATGCCGTGGAAGCGGCCTTGCAGCTCGAGAAAGATGTCAACAAATCCTTGCTGAACCTTCACAACATCTCAGCAGAAAATGGGGACCCGCAATTCTGTGATTTCATCGAAACCCACTATCTCACCGAGCAGGTGGAATCTATCAAGAAGATCTCCGACATGGTGACTCAGCTGAAGCGTGTGGGTGGGGATGGTTTGGGACTCTATCTTTGGGATCGTGAACTACTCCATCACGGCACAGCCTCTGGCAATTAGTGGCTGATGTGGATCAATCACCCTATTCATTTTATGGATTCTTAGCTAGCACTATGGTCATTGAGTGTATATATTTTATTATCCGAAATAAATTGACTCTTGCCTTGACATGTCAAGAGACTTTGTGAGGGATGCGCGCTGTAATAGGCAGCAAGGTATCCTTAGGCCCACGGATGCCCTTTTTGTGATAAGGGGCCCCACACAATTTCCTATTGATAAGGTCTCAGATGACATCTGATTCATTCACTCGCTTACACAAGACCAATAAAAGTACCCTGCTGGGAATGATTCATCTAAAAGTAAAGGGGCCCCACACATTTGTTATTGGTTAGAGGGCTGCGTTGTAGGAGTGACAAGGATGATATGCATCATTCATGGATATGTCGAAATGTATGAATTTACTAAGCCACTTCGCAACCACTCAAGTCCCGCAGGAGAATGACACTGATCAGGTGGACATTCTGGACACTGGTCTCACTTGCGCCATAGGCCTGTGCCTGCGCACAAGTACTAGTGATAATTAATGTATTTATAGTTATCATCAATATTAATTCCCTCGGTTCTAAGGAATGTAGGGAGGAGGGAGGAGGTGGATGGACACACCAGTGTTAGTAGATTATTCACTGATTCCCTGGGGAGGTTTAGGCAATTTAGGATGAATTACATGTGGGGGAGGTTTAGGTCTAACATTCATGGATTTACCGGCCGTCTGTGTGGATAGTGGTTAACACTCGTTGTAGCTCTTCTTGGGATGGGTGTATGCTAAGCGGTTAGGTAATGTTAGACTGCGGCGGATGTTGTTGGTGATTGGGATGGAGCCAATGATGGTGGGCTCACACTGGGGATGATGTTGGTAGATCACCAGTTTGGGTTTCAACTTCTCGTGCTCAACAAGGGCGATCTTGAACGTGGCAAGCTCCATCGGCTTGGTCTTATGAATGAGATGTTTCTTCCCTAGCGACAACGTGCGAATCAACTGACGGTTCAGCGAGGGTGATGCACTTGTTTTACTCCGTTTTAGAGCTTTGGTGGAAGGTTGGGTATCTATCTCCAGGGTGGGCTTCTTGACCGGTATGGGCGGTAGCTCTTTTTGTCTACCAAGCGCATGACGAGCCATACTCAAACGATCATGATTCTTGATCAAGCTGGCAACCACTGCCTGGGAAATCTTGTATTCCTCCGGATTCAGCTCATGAATCGGATGGGCCAGAATACAAGGTTGAAACACAGAAGCCAGATTGGTGATATTCATCAGTGTTTGTTCCGCCTGCTCGGCGAAGAATGCGAGTAAATCCAAGATGTAGATCAACAAGGCTTGGTGCGCATGCGGTAGATACACCATAGATGCCTGAAAGGCTCTAACCAACCTCTCTTCGTCCGTACGGTATTCATCTACATTCACCGTTAGTTCCACTGGATCGACAATCAGTACCTCCACCGTAGTTCAAGCTTACCATATACTTTCCGGAACAGGAAGTACAGCTGATGAATGATCACCGGTTCCGGTAGACTGTTCAAGTATCGTCGGAGAAGGTTGGCTGCGTCATGGACCGTGTAACTCTCGAAACTCACGTCTCTTCCGAAATCCGGCGCCAGATCAAAGAGAGCCTGAATCTCATTCACTCGCTTAGCTGAACCATTCACACGAAAAATCCCTTTGGTGGTCTGGGCTAAACACACGGTTATTGGGTAAAGTCCATGGACGACTCAGAAGTTACAATCCACATACCGTGCTTCCGCAGGAACTCACCACACTTAACAATGACGATGGGCATCGTGTAGCATAGATAGCTCTCATTTGGTCTGATGTTGGTTTTGATTCCCGCATATCGGATAGAGGATGCGATGGGCACACCAAAAATCGATCTAGGGATCTCTTTTGGGTAAAAAGCTGAGGACCAGTTAGAGCGGATTTGGTCAATGCGAAGCCAACGGGTCTTACCTTTTTTCGTTCCCCCCCTTCTGATGGTAAGCTTCCTGGCGGATAGGGTTTTTGTTCTAGTGACCACGTTCTTCCAGCGCTCCTTGATGGTCGGTTTGACCGTTTCGTTTTTCCGAACGAAAAATCGGGTGAGTTGCTCCCAATGGGAGCGTTTGGGTCTCTCTTCAGGGGACATATATCAGTGGCTTAATGATATATGAGACTGCCACCGAGGTAATGATATCTAGTTTCCGGGGAAGAATTCCACGAAAGCACTTCAGTATTAAAGATAGGCAAAGTTGTCGTGGGAATGTAGAGAGGCAAAGGTGAAAAGGGCGATTCAAGCAGCTTGGCCGCTTTTCTTTGGTGCGTGGATGGACTAGGAAGGGGGTACATGACACTCGTGTCTGATTATATTGACCACGTTCCTTAGACCTATCAATGTTTGTAACTGATGATTGCAACCATTGGAGTGACTGAAACTGCCGCTTACATCGTTTGAGTCCTGAGGAAATGGTAGGTTAGTCCTGAGATCTCTTTGCTGGCCAATCACTCTTGAATTCATGTAGGAAGTGACTGACATGCATTACGGCGATCATGTCAGGTTGAAGATCCTTGTATGCAGGTGATACACTGGGTACTAGATTAAGGTTGGGAATGCAAGATGACGATTTCCATGAACATTTATTGCTCACGTTTACACACAATTAATGATAGGAATATATTAGGTGATAGTCATACGAGAGTTAAAGGGATTATACAAAGGTTAACTGGATTAAGAAAAAATGGTAGGTAGGCGCTCATCTTTTCCCAAAAAAGTTGAAGGTGAATAGCGATGGCCGCCCAGGAGATTGGGCCGACGCCGAGGAGCTTGACGAAGACCGAGCCAGGGTAGGGGCTTCGGTCGAGGCAGCGATTCAACGAGACATCATCTTGTGCATTTCTTCCTGCAGTTGGTTGATGAGTTTGATCATCTGGCTATTCTCATCGCGAAGGCTCTCTACTGTCTGGTTGAGTTCAACAATCTCGTGTTTGTGGTGAGCAATTTGAATTTCCAAGTCTTCATTGGTAGCCTTGAGCTTGCTTCCTTCACTACGTAACAAGCGCTCGCTTTCCTCCGACTCTCGTCGCTGGATGGTTTCAAGTGCTGCCAAATCTTCCTCATACCGCTTCTTCAGCTGTTCCAACTCTTGCTTCTGCAAATAAGTCAGGTTGTCTAGCTGTTGTTTCACATCCTTTATCTCCTGATCTTTGCCTGCAAGTTGGCTGGCGTAGTGAGTATCCATTTGCTCCATATCACTCTCGTGCTTCTGAGTCATAGCGCTCAGCTGATCCTTGGTTTCAGCAAAGCCAGCGACCTCTTCCTTCAAGCTGGAGTGCGCCTTACGTTCTTCTTCAAGCGCTTCTTCAGACTTGGCCAATCTCTCATTCAATTCTTGTTCAACGGATTGGGTAGCAATCTGAGAAAACTGTGTTATAAAGCATGATATCCATCCATGTGAAACAGTTCCAACTTACTGCGATCTCCTCCTGCAAACCGGTTTTGATTCTAGAAACTTCCTCCTCCCTGGCGGCGATCTCAGTCTGGTGAGTATTGCGGATTTGCTCTAACTCCAGCTCATGTTTATCTGTGAGATTCGCCAGTTCCGTTCGAATTTCCTGGAATCCCAGTACATAAATTTCTACAATCGATACAATGAAGTAATTGTCCATGCAAATACCTCGACTTCCTTCTTCAAAGCTGCTCTTTCTTCTTCCACACTAGAAAGCGAAACATTCAGAGCCTCAATCTCCTTAATCTTTACATTGAACTGTTCTTCAAACAACTCGTTTGCCTGACTCAGTTCGGTATCATGCTTGGCCTTCATGGAGTCTAGTTCTGAAATATTGCTCTGTCGAAGGATTTCCAGTTCTCGTCGGACAGCATCTAATTCTGCAGCTTTAGTGGTTAACTCCTCCACTGCAGAATTTACCTTTTGCAACTCTGCAGAATGATCAGCTTGTAACTTCTCGATTTCTGATTCGTGCTTGATTTGAATATCCTCTAGGGCTTGTGCTACGGACTCATCGATCTTGGCCTGTAAAGGTAAACTGTCAGTGAATCCATGAAAACTAGTTGTTCTAATAGTTACCTGAAGCGACTGCTCAACGCTCATGGTGGATTCCTCATACTCTTTCAAAGTAGATTCATGCTGAGCACGAAGCGATTGGATCTCAGTACTGAGGGAGGCGATCTCTGCTAGGTTAGCCTCACGCTCCTGACGCAGCTCGGTGAGCTCTCCTTTGGCTTCATCCAATTCCTCCTTCAAAAAAGCAATCTCGCCACTATGACTTTCGCTCAAGCTTCGGATCTTGTCCTCATGTGAACTGATAAGCGATGCGATTTCGGCATCACCAAGTTGAACTTTTCTTTCGAGTTCCTCGGTTTCAAGCTCGAATTTTGCAATCGACTCCTCGTATTGCTTACTTAGTTGCTCTAGTTTCTCGACATGCTGAGCTTTGACATTTTCCAACTCTTCACTAACGCGTGCCAATTCTGCCTCCAGTTTAGTATCCTGCAGCGATTTTCCTTGCAGAGATTCCAACTCATTTCGCAAAGCATTCAGCTCCTCCTCATGAGTGCTTTCCAAAGATTTCATCTTACTGGCAAGCACTTCATTACTTTGCAATAATTCACTTCTTTGTGTCTCAGCAGTCTCCAACGCAGCTTGATGCTCGGCTTGAAGGGCCGCTACCGCCTCGGCATGCTTTTCGTTAAGTTGGGCTATCGACAACTTTACCTCTTCATTTCGAGCTATTACCTGCTCCTCCTCTTGCTGAGCAGCCTGTAATTTTTCCAACTCATCCATGAGAGCTTTTACCTCACATTGATGAGAGTCACGAAGGGCTTCCAGCTGGTGCTCATATCCTTCCTTGAGTGAAATCAGCCCAATATCACGTTCCTCAACTTGCTTGATCACTTCACTCCTTTCACGTTGGACTTCATCAAGAGATGTACGATGGCTAACAGCCAAAGCCTCCAAATCCTGGGTATGCTTCTCTTTTATCTGGCTCATCTCATCGGTAAGCTTTTGGATCTCCATTTCGTACGAGTCCTGCGAATCACGGTTAATAACTTGTGTGCTCTTCAACGACTCCATCTCTTCGGTCAACTTTTGAAGCTCGTCCTGATGCTCAGAAGTAAGAAGATTCAGCTGCTCTCTGTGTGAATCCTTAATTTGGCAGAGTTCTAAAGTAGCAGCATCTAATTTTTCGGATATCTCTTCTTTCTCCTGCTTTGTCGCCGATAGCGAGGCTTCACTGGCTGTACGTAAGGCTTCTAATTCAGCCTCATTCTGTGCTTTAGCGGATTCCAACAAGGAGGCCAGTCTAGCAACTTCGGCCTCAGCGAATTGAAGCTCCTCAGCTCCGGCGGATTTGGAGCTCTCCAGCTCCTTCAATCTTTCGCTCAACTCGCTCAACTCTTTCTCATGAGCTTCCTTTAAGGAAACCAGTTCAGCTTGATGGGCTGATTTCATAGACTCAAGCTCGGTGGTTTGCGTCTGCTCCATGGGCTCGATTTCCCTCGCATGAGTGCTACGAAGTGTCTCTAGCTCTTCCGCGTGCTGGATCCCCACCGCTTCCAACTTCTCTTTCAAGGCTGCGATTTCCGACTCGTTGTTGCTTCTATCAAGCCCCTGTTTCTCCACCGAGCTCTTCAAAGCTTCCAACTCAGCAGAGATCAGATCAACGTCATTTTGGTGACTCTCTTGGGCAGTCTGCAACTCTTGTAAATGATCAACTTTCAACTTCTCCAACTCCAAAGATTTCGCTTCGAATTTCTCCATCAATTGTTCCTTCTCAGCGACCGTAGCAGCAAAGGAGGCCTCCTGCTCCTCACGGAGAAGATCCATTTCCTTGCCGTGCTGCTCTTGGAGAAGGCGAATCTCTTCGGCATGCTTGGATTTAATGATTTCCAATTCTTCTGGCAGACTTTTGAGGTGGTCAAGATCTACATCAGGATCAACTGCCGATTGAGATTCCTTTAACGTTGCAAGGCTCTGCTCTAGCTTCTCAATCTCAGAAGCGTGAGCTAGACGTAGTTTCTGAAGCTCCTCAGTATTCGATGCTTTGAGAGCGTCCAACTCTTTGATGTTTTCTTCCAACTGCTGAGTCAGTTTTTCAATTGACGCTTGGGCTTGAGCAAAAGCCTCTTCATGTTGGGAATGAATGGCCTCCAATTCATGTGTATGGCCTGCCTTGAGTGTCTCAACTTCACTGGTTAGCTCCTCGATGGCTGATTCATGGGCTGCCTTGAGGGAGCCGATTTCATCATTTTGCATTGACCTGGTGGTCTCCAGTTCGTTGAGCTGCATAGCCTTTAATTCTTCGATTTTATCGCTGAGCTTCAATATTTCAGACTGATGACCCTCATTCAAGCTCGCGATTTCTTTAGAATGCGACTGCTTCAATTCCTCCATAGTGTCCAGAGAGGTTTGGTAGTCTTTGTTCTTCTCCTCCAGCTCTTTGAGCTCCGTTTCATGTTCTGACTTGAGGCCTTGAATTGCTTCCTGATGTTCCTCTATGGCTGCTTGTAGCTTACTTGCGGCAGCGTCAACCTCACCTTCGTGTTGGGTTTTCAATTCTTCCACTGCCTCACGATGAGAGTTAGTCAACTCTTCAATCTCCAGGCTATGCTGCTGCTGGAGTTCCTCAAGCTGCTTGTTGAGCTCTTCCAAAGCCTGGGATTGGTGTGCGCTAAGCTTTTTCGAAGTTTCCAACTCATGTACATTGCGGAGATCATCCAATTCTTGAACATGCTGTTGCTTTAAAGTTTCTAAATCCTTCTTCAGCTCTTCAATGAGCGAATCTCTTTGCTCAATGTCACCGCTAGATATCTGGGCTTCGAGCTCCTCTCTGAGCTGTTGAAGCTCTTCAACATGCTTCGATTTGATATTGGCGATCTCTTCCTCAAGTGTGTGGATGCTGTCCTGATGCTTCCCCTCAATGGAGGTAAGGCTTTCCTCATGCTGTGTGTTGACTCCCTCTAATTCTTGGGAATGAGATGCTTTCAAGGCAGCCAACTCTTCTTCGAAACGTTCCTGTGCTGCCTTAGACTCCATCTGGAGCTGCTCAAGAGCATTCTTATCCTCATTATTTTTGCTTTGCTCAAGAGCATTAATCTCTTCCTGGTGGACGTCCTTCAACGTTAGGATTTCTTGTTGATGCTGCTCTTTCAATTCCTGAAGGGACTGCGAATGCTCGTCGCGTATGGCATCCAACTCAGATTTCAGGGTTTGAACCTCTTGGGACAAAGCGCTGATTTCACTTTCTTTCGCGAGGATAGCTTCCTCATGAGCGTTCTTCAAGGTATTCAATTCAGTATCATGCTCCTGCTTCAGACTCTCCATTTTCTCGGTGTGGCTGTTTCGGAGGGACTCGATTTCCTCTCTGGCTACATCCTCGGTAGGGGCATCAACATTGGCGCTTGACTCGACGACTTTTTCCTTTAGTGTCTGTAGCTCAGCTTCTCGAGTCTGAAGAAGCTCCTCTTTTTCGGCTAATGTTTTGGTGACTTCGTCATACTTCTGTCGCAACTCTTCCAGCTCGGTGGAAAGTTTTCCGGCTGAGCCGACTGCGCTTCTTGCCGTGGTACCCACTGGCTTCTTTTCAAACGCAGCTACACGGTCGGCCACCCGACTTCTGGCGGAATTAATTGTCGAAGCGGAGCCAGCTGGCGGCACTTTTTTGGCCGAAGGAGTGGAGGGGGTTGTTGCAGTACCAGTACGAGCAAGTGGCCTGGTCGCAGGTGTTCCAGAAGATGCAGGAGTCTTTTGAGCCAGGTTACTTTTCGCTAAGGTGGGGGATTTTGTTGAAGGGGTCACAGGCCTTGCAATCCCTTTGGCGGTGGTAGGGGTTGTTACACTAGGCCTGGTGGTGGTTGAGGCTCTCGAAATGGGGTTTGTTGATTTAGTGGTTGTAGTCGCTGTTCGACTTACGGTTGGCTTACTCGCAGTTGGAGAGCGAACTGAAGTAGCTAAGGGTTTGGTAGCACCCATAGATTCCCGTTTAGCCCGAGTAGAGGTTGGGACTTTGGTAACCACAGGGGGTACGGAGCGTCTTTTGGACGGATCCACCATTTTTTTGGTAGAGTTAGTGGAAGTCGAAGAAAGTCTAGAGGCAGGTCTAGAGGTTTTCTCAGCTTCAGTTGCAGGATTCTCTTGTCCCTCCAAGTTACCCTCCAAAGTGGTCTTACCGTTGGGTTGAGGTGGCTTATTTTCTGACTCCAAGTCATCGCTTACAGGCTGGGATTTCAAGGGGCTGTCTAGTAGACCATCTTGAAACTCGGCTTGGGAAGCTTCAAATTCAGCCCTAGTGGTAGTGGGGCAAGGAGTAGGAGGTTCAACAGCCATGCTATCCATTTGGTCTACAGAGATACGAAAAACAGTTTAGCGAAATAGCAATGGACAGGATAGACTATTGCATGAGCCAACCTCAGATTAGGGAAGCGTAAGAATTAAAGTGGTACTATACAGATACAGATACAAGGGAACCTGTTAATGGATAGAGTAGATACGTTCGAATTGTCCGGCTTTAGACAGAGAAGCAAGAATCCCTTGGTTGACGGTGGACCAGTATTAATGCTCAGATTGTGCGGGGCCTGAAGGGGTCAACAAGTCGGGTATGCCCATAAGCTATTTTAGCTTAGCCAATCGTGGGTTGATCTCTATATTATCCCTATAATACCAAACCGAACTTTAGCAGGCAATCCGCAACACCCGAAGTGATTTGGTTCGCTTTGATTGGCATGATAACAGATGCCTAAGACTCCTTATTTTGTACATGTGCTACTGATAACCGTCGCACCTCATTGAAAATTTTTGATTGCGTTTTGTCCATATTTCAATATATATCTGTGGAGTGGTATGTGCGAAATGATTGCTATTTGTGACGTTGCTTCGAATTCCCCTTCACCATCATCACAGATGCAAGGCATGTCTGCAAGATTCCCCTTGTAATGAAAATTGGTGTTAGTTGTTGCATCTTACCACACCAGCCACTAATTGTTTAAACCATGGGTTCTGGGCCTTTTGCGAATAATTGGTTTAGTTCCTAATGATTCATGGATTCTGATTTCGCATTTGGTTTGGTTGAATTAAGCTCGAATAAATGTAGTAATTCGCACTATGATAGAATTGCCCAACATCCTGAACGCTCCCTAGCAATTCAGTGCTTCCGGCCCAACATATTCCATTAGTCAGTGAAGACCTTGTAAAGTTGTGTTTGAAATGGGTCGATGGGTTGCTTTATTAATGAATTAGTGTTCTCTTCATATAGCAATTCGATGGTTTGCATTATTATACTGTGCTGGTTATAGTCCCTAGATTTCTAATATAAATTTCAAATTTTACTTGAATCTTTTGACAGTATTTGTAAACGTATAAATACCACCTTTACACTTGAGATTTCTACCAAAAAATACCAGTAGAATACCATATGAAATCCAAATTTGGATTTATTCTTGGAGAATTCTTGGGATTAGGGGGGGGCCAAAAATGATCGAAATTCTCAGACTTGTCCCAAAGAGACCTGGCTTTGTGCACCACTTTCTGGAACATTTCTTGAGGCATTCTAACAATTAGTGTTAAAAGGCTGCTCTAAAAGTAGCAATACTGTATCCGACTCAATAAAGTCATTAGCAATTCCAAATGTGAAAAATGTGTGTAGGGGCCAATATAGTAAATGTTGATGAGTATTTCAATTCAACATCAAGATTGTGAGATACTGGAAGTGGCGGTGGGAACAAACCGATTATGTTGCAAGTTCTGTATATTGCATTGACACCGTCACTTACTGTTGTAAATTTTGTGATTACACCTAAATATTCTCTTATCTCAGTCGCTTAGATCATAGTCTACAAATCTTAGTAAATCCCGACTAGAAATTTGGCCAGAATTCTCTTAGAGTATTTCACCAAAACATCAGGTACTCAGGACATGAAGAATCTCAAAGTTATCCAAACAGCCCCAAACTTTGCTCACATGTGCTGGGGATCTTCCTCAACATATTGTACATGTTTTTTTGTCAAGATAAATCATCAAGTGAAAGCCACCTAAACTACTTATTCTCTCAACCACTTCCAATATCTCCAAAACTCTTACAGCACTCACATCATGGTTTCAGAATCTCAGAATATCTTTCCCAAATTCCTTGTTGGAACTCAGAGTATTTTACCAAAATATCAGATACTAAGGACACATAAAATCTCAAAGCTGTCCAAAGGTCTCAAGCTTTGCATACATGTTCCTGGGAACTTCCTGAGTATATTTTACATGTTTATTTTGCCAAGACCATGTAAAAGTACAAATATCACTTTTACATTCAACATATCATCAAATGAAAGCCACACAATCTACTTGTTCTCCCAGTCATATTTAGTGTCTCCAAAGCTTCTACAGCAGATCTGACACTCAATGTGCCATTAAGTGGTAACCAAAAAATCCACTTGCTCTCCCAATCACTTCAACCATCTCTGAAATCCTCACAAAAATCCGGACAGGTTTGGGAATTCTAGTATTATCTGTATTTCCACAATTCTATAGAGATTGTCAATATCTTACCGACTAAAACATGCTCATATTCAGTATCTTGAAATACTATATATGAGAAGCAATGTAGCTGCCAATTCTGATCTTATGATGGATGTAGACGCACGAAGGCCTAAGCTTTGATTTGTCTTTTCTTGTGGTGTTCCCCAATTTCTATAAGAGAAACTGGCGTGATACTTAGGAGACTAAAGAACTTGCCACATAGAAGTCCAGAACATAGCATATGGTGGAACCAGTATGTGTTGTAAAAATTCGGAATTCCACCTAAATATTCACCCAACTTGGTCACTTAGATCATTACCTACAAATCTTAGAGAATACTGACCAGATTCCTTGTCGGGACTTACTTAGAATATTTACCCAGAACATGAAAATTAGATAAGTTGTCCAATCAGCCCCAAACTTTGCAAACATGTTCTTGGGACCTTCCTAAACATATTCTACGTGTTTGTTATGCCAAGACCATGTAAAAGTATAATGCTACTTTTACATTCAATAAATCATTAAGTGAAAACCACATAATCTACTTGTTCTCCCAATCACTTTCAACATCTCCAAGACTCTTACAACAGTATGCTCATAACAAATTGCTATTATTTGAGTAGCTTTGTAAGGTATTTCCAGGATCCTCGCAGGGAAACTGAAAGTAGAACATTGGACTGGACAGGCAATTGAGTGTTCTGGTGAGAGTTAGCTACGCTAGAATCCATTGGGTGGCCATCACAAATAACAAGTTGTTAACACTATGCATATTGATATCGCCGCATCTACCGTTTGCATGACGCCAAGAAATGTCCTGCAAAGTTAAGAATGCTGAATAGTGTACGTGCACCGTCAACCTAAATCTTTATGAGCTCATTCCATCATCAGATCTCGATGGCTGATTGTACATCCCCAGCTTGGGTAAATAGCATTGCAGGAAGCGAATGGTCCTCCAATGCTCTACACCTATCTCAAAATAGGTTGACTAAGACTAGGAGGTGGCTCGTTTAGCATGTGATGCTACCAAAATCAGACCTCGCTGATGCCATAGCGCTCCATGTTATAAAACATCCGCAAAACCGAAGCACCTTGGTATTTCAAAAGCGAAGATACACCAATTTTACCTGAAGGATCGCAATACGAGGTGAGATGAAGAAGCACTTCATTCGAAAGTGGTCTTCTTCTCTGAATGGTCATCTCATACTTAAAAGCATCCAGAAGTGCTTTCCAATGTCCAGACATCCTATTCAGCACCTTGGTAGTCATTTGGCCCACTGTAATGTACCTGCTGAAACAAATTAAACGCTAATCGTGCCGGTTGCTTGGAAACCATCGATGCAATCTATGTCCAATCGCATCCCAAATCAACTGTTTTACCCGCGGTTTCAAGCGCGTATGCGACAAGGTGTCTCAAAGCCCACCTCAAAGCCAGAGCCAGACCAACTCCTAGCAATCAGCTTCTGAAGGCAATGGATGTTCCTTAGGGGGCAGAGCAAGCATGATCAGATGGATGCACCATTTCACAGGCATTCAAAACTAGCCAGAGAAGGGAAGCACAGACCAAGCCCCTTCTCGTTCATTCATTGAATACATACCAGCCAAATTAACAAACACACGATTTATTGGAAGCATTCTCGTGGGAGAGCCATGAATTGTCAACTATGATCCCTTCGGCCCCTATGGATGTACACTGTCTTGTGGTGTGGATGAAAAGAAGCATTTGTACTGTCATCAGCAGGGTACTATCACCCGGATATCCTAACTGGCAGCTTGATAACTGGATGAATATTGGGCTTGATCCTTCCCCACTCCTACAGACATCTAGGACACTGGAGTGTCCACCTGGGTGAATGTCGGACTTCAGTGGGAGTTTCTTATGGGTTTCTGGAAATCCAGTAGAGCCACCCACCCATAAGCCAACGTAAGCTTGGATAGTTGATGGATGTTGAGGAGCATACCGGATCTTCCGGTTCCTGGCCAGTGATGGTCACTTGATGGGTTTCCAATTGGATTGGCGGGCTCAACCGGGTGTTTCCCGCCTTCAAAAGCCGCTGGAAATCCTCAACCCGATCAGCCAGTAGGGGAGTCACGAGATCCGGGTAGCAGCAGAGGATTCGTCGGCGGATTCGAAGGAATCGATCTAAGTAATCCACCTCAGAGCCGATCATTGGCCCAGCCAGCCGAATAATACTTCGGAGACTGAATCCATCGTCGGTCTGGTAGCCGTGCTGGAAGGCTGTGTCGTAGAAGATTGCCTTCCCGAGGTAGCTTTGAACACCCACCTCGTTGGCCAGTTTGACTGCCGGCTCAAAGAAGTGGATGTCCACTGCGCGGTGTTGGGATTTTCGGAAGCTCGCTTGGCAGGAGGCTCTCCGCCAGGTCTCCCCGAACCCATCGAAATTACTCGGATCCCCCTTCACCAGATTGCAATCGGTCTGGTTACTGAATCGAAGGAGAGAGATAAAATACTTCCCGAACGGATTCCGTAGATGGTCCTTTCGGTAGTCAGTGATTACGGACAATGCGGCCCCAGTGGCTGTGGAAAATCCTGCGAACCCGCAGGTGAACCCTTTACCATCCTTCAAGTTCTTGCAAAAAGAATAGTCGAGCTTGGTGTCTTGCGTTTCGAACACGTTTGTGATGGTGAGGATGCTACGACGAATGTCTGGTGGTACAGGGGAGAAAGAGCCATTGAATGGCAGTGGTGAAGATAATATACATTCTGCGATAGGTTTGCGGTATGTGAAGAATGCGCAGTTTTGTGGGGAGTTGGAGAATTGGTCTTGACAGTAGGGAAAGGATGCACCCAACACAGCAATAGTCGCCAGTAGTGTGTGACCTAAAGAAGCGAGTAACAACCTCATGGGATGGAGGGAGCGATTTTTAACAGACTGGACCAGAAGCAAGTAACTCTGTCGAAGTCTGTCCTTCCAGGCTTTTTAGTGTCGTCGTAATAGGAGAGGTTGAGGCTAGAGGCACATATGCGATGCCATGTGGGCAAATCTCAATATTCTCCATATAACCTATGGCGTGGGGTAGGTTCACCCCAGCCGACGGCTTCCCAATCTTTCTTCATTCCCCCTACCTCCAATATGTGCAAGCATTTTCGATACGGAAGGCCAGAAATCCTCCGTGGGCATGGTGGAGACACTAAAAAACAGTCATCCGCTGCATGCTTGGATTGGTTTTCTACTCTGAATACCGGTTTCTTTGGGATACTTATTTATTCACTATTTATATTGATAATGATACCATATATAATACATGAGGTACCCTTCAAGGGTCAATAGAGTGCATTGCTCAGTCCAAAAACTGGCCATTTAAGATCATGCTACGCATAGGTGATGCAGGGCGATCTGGAATATTTTTCGGGGTTTTCAAGGCTTGTACTCTTGCATGAGGGGGTAGAAGCTTATTTCCTGCCAAGAAACGGATTAGAATTGGTTCTGGTCATCCAATGGCAATTCATTCTAACTCACCTTGAGGAGAAGTTTCAGGAAACTGGTTTGATTTCTATAGAGCCAATTAGTTCACTCGTACGTTGGTGATGGTTAGTGGGGCATTTTACACTTACGCTGTTTAGGATCTGGAAGTAG
Source organism: Basidiobolus meristosporus CBS 931.73 (assembly GCA_002104905.1). Taxonomy (NCBI): domain Eukaryota; kingdom Fungi; phylum Basidiobolomycota; class Basidiobolomycetes; order Basidiobolales; family Basidiobolaceae; genus Basidiobolus; species Basidiobolus meristosporus. The sequence goes on along the minus strand of MCFE01000029.1, from coordinate 165,174 downwards.
CTGGTGAAGTTAGCGTTGGGTGGGGAGTTTGGAGGAGAGCCAGAGCCATTGAAGCTCCTTGACTTCTCGGTGAAACTACTCATGAATTTAGGGCTAGTTGGAGAGGTGCATGTGATGTGGTTGAAAGACTGTCTGCCAAGGGAAGTTCCGACGGAAAGAGCACGCCGGCGGCCTGGTATGTTGAGGGGCTGGGAATGAGGGCCAGAGTTGCTAGTGGAAGACATTATGACTTGCAACAGTATGATAAGTATCGTCGAACGCACTTCACTCTTATATACACACCTGTCTGGTAGCAAAAGCGAATGACAGGACAGTCAGATGTCAAGTTGCATGACAACAATGATTGAGATGAACTGTGAATCTCTGGATGATTCACCTCGCTCCCTCAACCTATTTTCGATCAGATGACGGGCTTGTTTCTCCTCAATCCAGGATGCCCTCTTTACTGGAACTGCTTTTCCGATCATATTGGCAGCGTTTCACGAGGGATTTTTTCGGTCAGTTAGTCGCTGAACATGCGCATCCAATATTTCACTCCATCATGGACCATATGTAATGCCTCGATAGTGGGGTTAGGGTTGGCATGGTGGTTGAATCCCAAATGTGGACTTTTGATCATATCGGTGGAAGATAATTAGGGTTAGGGCTAGGAAAGTAACCCGTTTAATCTTGCAAGTCAAAGAGCGCCCTATCCAATTTCTCTTTACATGTTAAACTTGTGAGCAACCAAACTCGTGTAATCCAGTGGGCCAATGAGGTTGCTGGAAATGCTGTGTTCGATTGTTTTGGCGTCGAAAATGGTAAATTGGATTGAGTTTCTATCTTGGGTATTCCAGCTCCCTCTCAACATTCGCAATTCCACGTGTTTCGCCGAGTTTTTTGGCCTATGGGAATCCGATATGAGAGATCTTTCGAGCTCTGTTCCAACCTCCATCGATCTTGGTGGTGCAACCATTCCCATTGTCAGCTCGGTTATAGAGGCAATTGATTCATTGAAGCTAGCGAGCCTCCCTAGTGACTGGAATGTGCGGCACATGACGACTAAAGAGAAAGCGGCATGGCAAAGCAAGGAGAGTACACTCATTCGATCGTACAGTTGTCGCCCTGCTCGTAGCGACAACGTGACGGTCATCACACCATTCGTGCGAATTTAAGTGATACTGATCGCCGAGAATATCGTCAACATCCTAGTGGCCCGTAGCATCTCCTATGACGACCTCCGGAAACAAATTTTCGAGAAATTTTGCGAGAACCAGGCACTCAAACTGGAGGACTTTGAATCGGTGGTTTTAGCCTACAAGCTGGATAACAGTATCGTGGTCATCGCCACCAACGATGATCTACGTGGGGTCATCATCGACCAGATCGACAAATGTGTTATTTATCTGCCTTCCTCCAAGTTATTAGATGAGTTCCTTTGGATGCGCGAGGTGGCTGATCTGAATACACCTACTGGTAGTGAAGAAATATCCGGTCGAAATAGGGACTCGGGATACATCTCGTATCGATCTTTGAGTAATGGGAGTCTACGTGAACGCTACTTTCAGGAGGGCTCCCACCAGGGTCATCGGAAACAGAGCTCCCCCTCTGCTCTTCGGCACCAGGACTCCTCTGGATCATTGAAGAGGCATAACTCTCTCTCTAGTTTACATTCTATACCGATGCAAAATTCGGGCTTACGTCGACAAAATACCATGGCCTCACTGCATCAGAAAACCATGCTTGCCTCCCTGAGAAGACAGAATTCTGAGTCTATGATCAGATCCAAACCGAGAGATATCTTTGATAATAAGGCCAAATCGAGAGGCTCAGAGAGACCGGTCAACCTTGCCCAAAACTCCACCGGAGACTCAGCTTTGATCGCACGCAGAATCATTATGTTGAAGGTGGTTTTGAATTCCGAATGCTGCGTGGTCATCCCGATCCCAAGTAATATCTCCGCTTCCGCACTGCAAGAAGTGATTACCAAGGCGTTTGTACAGGCCGGGTACACGAAGGATAGAGTTTACTCACTCCAGCTAATTCATCGAACCGCAGATTCCCATTTCATCGCAGTGGAGAGTGATGAGGACGTTCGCGCCATCATGAATGGCGCGTCATAAGATGAATCCAAATCCGCGTCAACCATTGACTCATTATCCCTCTATTTGTTCCCTAGAGGAATCTCAACGTCATTATGTAGAAGCGGGATTCTTCTGGACATACCTTTAGATGCGATCAATGTAACATAATCCGGGCATTTGATTTGCACCAACTGTACATGAATTAATTTTAACCAAATCTATAATATGGCCTGGTCCAATTCCGGAAGTGGTCAAGCTAATTTAGATCACATTTCAAGTATATACATAAATACCACCCTTATATATATATATAGATACCTTTGATCCAATTGGCATTAGGTAAACACAGTTTTTTAAATTATGATAGATATATGTTTTATTAAGATCTGGGCGCAAGATTCAATGAATGCGTGGTTTACCAATGGAATCAGTCTATGTAGGAAGTACGAACTATGTATACAGTTAATGGATAGGGTTAATGGGAATTCTTGAATTGTTCGGTAGATTCATGTGAAGGGGTAGGGGACATGTTGGTGATTATCGACTGGCGGTACGATTCAAGCTCAGCCATTGATTGTTTGTAAGCATTCACGCGACGGCGCCGGCGAATGTAGACAAACAAGATACAGAGGCCTATCACCAGTACACAACCAACAACAATCACCACATATCCCCATACTGGGAAGTGGTTGTACTCCACCTCGTCTTGGCAAATGTTGCTTTTACAGGTACCAGAACGGCATTGTCGATCCTCAAAGCAGGGCTCCTTGTTTTCCAGCGCAATCACGCATAGATTACTGTTCGTTGAGCAGAAATATCCCTTCAAGCAGTTGTCCCGATTAACTAGGTAAGCGCTGGTGTTATCAATGATACATGTTTGTCCAAGCTGGATGTTTTTCGAGAGACACCGTTGGTTAAGACATATGCTATTCTCTCCCTCGCAGGAATCATCTCGAGAAACACTGCAAATCTCGTTTGATTTGACTTTGGGTAGGCAACCAAGTTGGTTGTCTGGGCAATATTCGGTGGAGTTACACATCGGTGGGAGTTGGATCTCGCTTGGCCAGTCGTAGATCTCTTCGTCAATGCGGCACCCCCGGAGAGCACATCTGTTCGCGGAGTCATCACAGGTCAGTGTGATGTTCTTGCAGGGCCCATCATTTTTCAACAGGTTTCCTGGGTTGCAGGAGTCCCCGACAAGATAGGCAAGCGCTGTAGATACGCTCAGTACAATGTATGCTAGGGTTAGTTTGCTTCGCATCGATCGGTATTATTAAACTAAGGGGATATGACCGTTAAGCTTACTCTTCAGATGCACTTATATATTCACACTGATGGCTGTTGCGTGACATCATAGCTGGCCTTATATATCTTGAAGAATATTCGAACAGGGTCTTTGATCAAGGCTAACACGACATCGGTGTAGGCTACAGTCGTCTATTTATAACTTCAACCTAGGCCTTGCATGTAATCAGACCCTACCAGTAAGAAATTTTCTGAAGTTATGTGATCTCTCCACACGAGATTTACAATGATGGACAATGGCGATCTCCATATAATGCACATTGTGACCAACATTCAGTTTCACGGGTTTCCAAAAGATACGGAGGCCTCCACACCTCAAACAAAAAGAGCGTAACAATGGCGATTTTCAAGGAAGATAAGCCAGTGCATAAATGAGGTTTGAGGTGGCTCATAAATATAGCGCCGCTCTGGCTGGCCAATGTTCACATTTCACTAGACATAGAGTTTCTCCCTTCCCTACTTTATTGATAGAAACCCCTTTTGTTCGCTCGAATCTGTGCTGAGGCCAGCTAATTCCCATCCAATCCATGCTTGGTTCCAGTGTCAAATTAGCACCGGTTATCTCGGCAGTTACCATTGGTGGTTTTGAGAAGAGAAGCGATAGAAAGCACTGGTTCACCGTCCATGTGATCCCTGCTGACTTCGACGTCGAGACTGTCAACGCTGGAAGCAGGACAAAGAGACCGTACGTTATATACCGCACGCAAGAAGATTTCTCCGAGCTTTCTCTTCGTCTTGGACAGGCTGATCATGAAATCCCAACCATCCAGTTCCGTAGACGAAACTTCTTAATGATCCCGCCTTCACCACAGAAGGTAAGAGACCGCCTTGATCAATTTGTAAAAAAATTATTCCAAAACCCGGTCATGGTCTTGACTTCTCCAGTGGTGCTGGAGTTCTTCGGACTGTGGGATAGTGACATCAAACACATGAGGAAACAGTTTGGTACTGGATACCCTGACTTTGAAGTGGAGGACGAAAACGACGCTCGATTCGATTCGGCAATCGATCTATCAACCACAGCAGAAGTTAAAATGAATTCGCCGGAGAAGGAAATCTCATTCCTCGATAGTTTTAGCACCAGGCACAGTACCATTTCAGTTATCAAGCCTATCCTTAGACGCGCGCGAAGTGCCATGTTAGGTGAGAGTGAGGATCGCGTAACATGGTCAAAAGTTGAATCACCTAATATCGATGATGATGATGAATATGGCAGTAGTAAGCCTGGTATCGTTGCTCCATGGAATTTGCGCTACATGGACCCAGTTCTAGTTCAAACGATTCTTCCCCCAATGGGGGAATTTTCCTGTGCTTCCTCCCCTACGCCAACACCCGCGTCGCCCATCCTATTCCCTACATCCAGCAATCTCCGTCGTTCTGGAACAATTGGACGGGGACAACGCTCTCTCGGACCTCGTACTTTGCGTAAAGCTACATCGACCAATTCCCTGTCGGCTGCTGCCGCTGTTACCGAAGATCTAGATGTGGATTCTTTGACTTTCATTAAGGTGAAGGCCATCCTAAATGATGATACCATCGTTATTCTCCGAGTCCATCGATCCATCAGTTATGATGATTTATACGACAAGATTTTGTTAAAATTCAGGCTATGTGGCCAGCAGACAGACGATCTGATTGGGAAATCACTTGTTTATCGACTCACCGAGAACAGGGCGTTCTTCGTCTCAAGTGAAGAGGAGCTACAGAGTGCCTTAATGCACGAATGTGACAAGATTACATTCTATCTAGTGTCTACTCACAAGTAGCCCTAATATTCCCCCACGCATTCACCTCTATAGTTTATTCTCACCGCCCTTCATCTCCGAATGAGGCTTTGGACGCAGCAAACGCTTCTATGTGTACATAAACTCCAATCTTCTTGGGGGCTTCATATATAGTTCATCTTTTGTTTACCTAGAATCATTGGTTTATTCCACTCTGTCATATCATTCAGCTCAATAAACACATTAGAGATAAAGAGAGGCCTGTTGATACAAAAACTACAATTTGGAGATTTTGTAACCGTCGTAGAGCGCTAGGTTTTTAGCTCCGACAGTCTCTAGGGCCAGGTAAATGACTGCAGCGCTCACGCCACTTCCTGTGTGATTCCGAGATTAGAGGCAGGGTAGATGAGCAGGATTGATACGACGAAGTATCACAGGATGTTATGATTTTCTGGTTGACATCAATCCCAAGATCCTTGAGCAATCTGGCTAACTCCTGCGGGGAACGCATGACCTTTTTATCTGGGTCAATTACTTCGGCGAATGGGAGGCTAGCGGAGTTTGGTATATGGCCGCTGAATAGGCCTGCACGAGGCTCTGGTTCCACTCCATTGAATCTGATCAACTCAATAGAGCATACAGCGAAATTTAATTACCCTGAACGTCCAGTATACCCTAGGAGACGAGAATATCCCAGTGGTGTCGTAAACAGCTAGCATGTCCTCTTGCGAAATTCCCAATTCACCTGGCATGATAAGCCATACGTCAGCAGGACACAAAGAAATCTATTGCTATGGAGCGGCGTCTACCAACTGAGCGAGCGAAAAACTCGGGGCTTGGCAAAATATGAGGAAGACTGTTGGTGTGGTCCCTGATTGCCTTGATATCAAAATAGCGGGCATTCTATTGATAGCTAATCGGTTAGTGGCTTTCGCAAAGTGTGGTTTTGAGAAACTTATGACCTGAATATGAGCATCTAGATACTCTTCATCTGATGTTGGATCTATATTGGGTGATGTGACTTGGGGTCAAAACCAACTTGAAATTGATGTTCGCCTATTACGTACGAAATCACAGGAGTGGATAATTCCCTTAGAGTTTACATCAAGTAATCCGATGGATTATTTTATTACTTGGATTAATACAGGAAATGTTGGTGTTGTTAGATTTAAACAGATACTATGAATTTCTTGAAGTACACCTCTTAGTCGCAAAGATGTAAAGTGATCAGTGTATTTCTTAACCGTACGAAACCTTTCTCCACTCAAACCAAGTCGTTAGATTCGTGGACTGTAGATACTAGCTTACTGAAGCTGGATACTACCAGCTTAGAGACAATGAAAGAGCGCCTAAGGAATCGCCTTTCCGCCACACCGCCGTACACCTTTAAGTATGACATAAGTAAGACACTCAAGGAGGTTGCTGCCCTAGTTCCCTTTTACATGGTAGAAGGAAAAACCAGCATTTTGTTTACCGTAAGAAGTGATAACATGAATCTGCATAGAGGTGAAGTAAGGTAGTAACCAGGTTATCTACTACCACGAATTTGTCAGCAATCCATTGACTCGTAAGAATATAGTTTTCCCGGGGGAAGGAAGGATCCTAAAGATAAGACGCTGCTTGCCGCTGCACTCAGGGAAACGCGAGAGGAAATTTCTATACATACGGAAGACATTGAAGTACTTGGCCAACACACCACCCTTCCCAACCGCACACTAACCACGAGAGTTTATCCCTTTTTGGGGTTCATCAAGAAGTCGGTTGTCCCGCAAGAAGTGGCTTACAATCCTGCTGAGGTCTCCGGAGTGTTTTCTTTAACTCCGGAACAACTCTTCGATCCGTTGCAAAGATCGCTCAAAAAATTTTGTGGCATGTCATTCTCCATACCGTTGTTCAAAGGGCCCGAAGGGCTTGGCGTGGATGTCTGGGGGTTGACTGCTTTTATATTGGAAGGGGTCCTGAAAACAACCTTTCAGAACCCCAAGTAACCAACTTTGATTGATCATCTTCCGTTTAAACCAAATAAAACTCACGCTTTTGATTGTGACAATCTTTCATGCCCATACATGGAAGTGGCCATTTTGCTGACGCTAGCTTCCCCATATTCTTTATCCCTGTGCTGAGCCAAGGGACAAAAATTTTTGACATTTAAGGTAACGTTGTTCTTCATTGCTAATTCGCCTTGATTTGTATTGGTTAATATGCAAGCTATCCGTTCCTTACTCCCCCGTACTCAAAGAGTTCTCGCCTCTACTATCCCTAGAGCTACCCCTCGCCTGGTAGCCAAGCCTTCTGTCTTCACTGGTGTTAGAGCTTTCTCGTCTTTCCCAGCTCTCCAGCACGTGAAAGTCCAGGTGGGTTGTTGACCGACAGCGTAAACCAAATGTTGCTGCGCATACTTACATTTTGTTGTGACATATTCTTAGCAAGCTGCCCCCTCCTGGAGAGCACAAGCTGTCGTTGAAGGTCAGTTCAAGGAACTGAAGTTGGAGGATTACAATGGCAAGTTCCTTGTTATGGTGTTCTATGTAAGTACTGCAGTTTGAAGTTTCCTTTAATCAAGAGGACTCATATACTCTCCTTCATCGCCACAAGCCCTTGGACTTCACCTTTGTTTGCCCTACCGAGCTCTTGGCTTTCAGGTAAGAACTAAGTTAACCCCAGAAGATTCCCTTCATTCGCTAAAGTAGCCCTTTTCAGTGACCGTATCAAGGAATTCCAAGAACTTGGCGTCGAGGTTGTAGGAGTTTCCACTGACAGTGAATTCTCACACCTTGCCTGGTGGTAGGAGACGGCTTTATTTGATTGGGAGAATGTATAGTAGAGTCTAACAGTCGTGTTCTTTAAACAGTAACCTTGCTAGAAACAAGGGTGGTTTGGGTGATATCAAGTAAGTCCGAAACATTTAGCTATTCACAAGGGATACCTGTAGATGTGTCGCTAAACATGCTTCAACTTGTATAATTGCTAGGATCCCTTTGAGTAAGTCCATTGTCATCAAGTGCGGCCAATATTCATGTGCTCACGCGTCTTCCTAGTCTCCGACATTACCAAGAAGATCTCCGCCGATTATGACGTCTTGATCGAAGACAAGGGGGTCGCTCTTCGGTTGGTCCCAATCAGATTACCTCGCTCCTGCTGTTGCTAACTTGAGCTGGTTTTGTAGTGGTCTCTTCATCATCGATCCTAAGGGCAATGTCAGAGTTATGCAAGTCAACGATCTTCCTATCGGCCGCAGCGTTGACGAAACTTTACGTCTCATTGAAGCTATCCAGTTCACTGATACCCATGGTGAAGGTAAACACAATTTCCCATAGATGTGGCGAGTTGCCAAATAATAATAATCCGTTTCTACAGTATGCCCTGCCAACTGGAAGAAGGGTTCACCCACCATCAAAGCTGACCCCAAGAATTCCATCGAATATTTCGAAAAGGTCAACTAACTATGAGCAAATCACAAACCAAATTCACTCAATAAACAAAATTCTCTTGTTTCGAAAGCATGTTGAATGCATGAATGCCCTATTTATTTGTAAAACAAGAACAATCATCTACTCCAAAAAATGAGTTACGTTAAGTGCTTAATCGAAAAGACCGAAGCCCATGTCATCATCAGACTCTTCCTTGGCTTCCTCCTTGGCTTCTACGGCAGGAGCGTCAGTAGCGGCGGCAGCGGCACCACCAGCAGGGGCAGCAGCAGCACCACCGGAAGGAACAGAGGCAAGCTTCTCCTTTCCTTCGGCGATAAGCTCCTCAACGTTCTTGCCTTCCAATTCGGAAACCAACTTGTTGAGACGTTCAGAATCGGCCTCAATACCAACGGATGAGAGAAGCTTCTCAACATCAGCAGCAGAAGGGGTCTGGTTACCACCGAGGGTAAGGAGGAGGTAGGCAGCAATATAACGCATTTTAGGTTCTGTCAGTACATAAAGGTTAGTAAATATCCAAGCCAACAATAGATTCATCCATCGATAACGATGAAGACGATCGGAGAAACAAACCTTGGGAATTGGTTCGTGTGTCGTAAAGTGATTTAACTCGTCAGGCGAGGTACAATACGCTCGGCACGGGATTAAGAAGAAGGAGCGACTACTTGGACGAGAGGTGCTATTTGTAAGATATGATGATTTTTACGACCCGGGTATCATTTAATCGCAATATTGTTGTCAAGATGGAATAGAGGTAATGGGTGTCTAGTTTAGGCAGATTCTTATGAAGTTAATCATAATTAACAACATGCTTTAGTTTGGTTGATCAAAACTAATCACAATTATATACCTGCTTAAATATAACCAATAAGCATTGTAAACCTCAGCTAGTGTGCATAAGACTAAGGAGACTCTAAGCCACCGATCCAGAACCGTTGGACATAGTTCGAAGTACAAACCATCGACCCAGAATTGATGGACTTGCTAGTGTATGGAGAAACAAAATTGACAGACTGACTAGTAAAAGAGTAAATTGGAGTAAATTAGATTGGAAAATAGTGGATTAGAAATGTCCGTCTTCACCAAAATTGCCATCCAGCGAAGATCATGTATAAGTAGAGGACAGGCACCTGCATGGCGACGATTGTTAAGGCTAAGTGGTGGATTCATTCATTGTGAAATTGAAACACCAGCTACGTTAAGTTTCTTTTCTTGACAAATTTATGCACATGGAGAGCTGGTAAAATTCATATTCTTCACATTCCAAGCATTCAGAGACCCACTCACGAGGATATAAATAGACTGGACTTCCATTACCAACTGTACTCACGCACATGATCTTATTCTTGTAGTGCCAGTGCAAGTCCAAACCCAAATCATAGTCCCGATTTTCTCTCCGTGCGGATTTCTTCCTGATGTTTTGTTACACCGTCAACTCGCTTCTCTCTGTCTTTGCTCAACCTCAGCAGAAAGCCCCCCCTGAGAGCTCCATCACCCCCTTCTATTTCAACTCTGAGCTGAAGAAATGGCTGCCCTTGCATCGCGACCAAATCGGTGTTCCGCCACCATCCAAACATGCCAACTTTGATGATGTGGCTTTTGGTACGTTCAAGCTAGTCTGTTACAACGTGTCCAATGTAAATAAGTCTTCTTCGGACGCATGCGTCCGGTCGTTATTACAACTGCTTCTCCAGGAAGACGCCGATGTAATCTGCCTTCAGGAAGCAACCCTTGAATTTGTAGAACAAATCAAGAAGGAGCTCTGGATTCAACAGAGCTACATGCTGTCCGATGTCGAGCCCCAAAATCTTCACGGCGTCCTGATGCTCTCCCGACTCCCCCTCCACCCCTTTTACGAGACATACCTACCATCGAAGCAGCAACGAAAAATGCTATATGCAGACGTCTACATCAACGAGCAGTCGGTGGTGCGCATCGCCACCTCGCACTTGGACGACTCTGCCCAAAATGTACATATGAGAAAGCGGCAGCTGGTGACCATAAAATCAGTGCTGCTACCGGAATCCGAAAAGGACAATTTCATGACCTCTATACTCTGTGGCGATTTCAATTTCACCGAGCCCAACGAAGACGAAATCCTAAAAAGTGCTCATTTCATCGACGCTTGGACACATTTATATCCCAAGGTCGAGACAGTTGCCGGATACACCTCAGGCATCAACTATCCCACGTCCAACCGATCAAGAAACGACCGCGTATACATTTGCAACCATACCAACGGTGCCCAATGGGAGCCAGTCAGGGTCAAGCTGATAGGAGACAAGCCTCTAGCCGATGAACCACACGTCTTCCCCTCCAGCCACCTGGGGCTCAGCTTCACCTTTGCTGCCACATGGCCTAGCTAAATCCAACCAAAAATCCCCGTTGTATATGTAAAATCATCTCCGTTTTGCTCCATCCTTCTTCGTCCACTCTTCACTTTTACTTCCATGACCAACAAATCCAACTGACTCTTAATCTTGCTCTAAAATAGTTTATTCCTTTGAGTGAGGAGAATAAATACAGGGATTAAAATGACAATTATTGCTTGTTCTTCTTGAGGTAGTTCTGGCACTTCTTTCGTAGTTGGGACACAGTCTGTTGGTTGACATTAAGCTTACGGTCACGGAACATGGCTGAGTAGTCATCACCGTGCTTCTCGATCAGCTCTCTGACCCAACGCATCTCGCCTTCAGACTGATGGCGCTCGATCTTTACTGCATTAGCTGCTTGCTCCTCCAAAGCTGAGCGAATGGGTTAGTTTTTTTGAATAGAAGGGAGGGCGAAAAAAAGAAGTTATTTACCTCTGACAACATCGGTTTTGGCGGGCACGCTTGGTAGCTCTTCATCGGAGTCAAATTCATTGGGATCCTTACCCACAATGATGTTGATTACGTTGCCTTCTTCGTCCCTCTCAATCAAACCTTGACCTGGGCCTAAGTGACGGCTAATTTCTTCGGGGGATAGCTTATCTAAATCCACTTCGGGCTCTTCCTCCTCCTCTCCGTTGTGTTCCAAACCACCAGTGGCCTTATTTAAAGTAGTCATCAAACCTAAGCGTTGATAGTTCTGGCGTAGAGTTGCCTTGCGATCCCAGTTGTCAGAAATGATTTTATTATTCACTAGGGGAGCACGCTTAAAGTGCTTGTTCTGGGTTTTGCGTGTTAGCTTCTTTCCGCTAGCCTGGGTCTTTCTCTTACGTGGGCGGGCCATTGTGTCTACGAACTGTACAGTATGGAAAAAGAGGGAATCTCCAAGCTTTTAGTGATATTGTAGAAGGGACGGGATTTTTTTCTTTTCTTCTTGATCTCCTATCCTCCACACCATCGGTCGAAGAGAAAGAAAAAAAAGTTCGGTTTGGTGGTGGAAAAAAAATCGCATTCGACAGTCACATGTCGCTTAGATTCGTGTATATCTTATGCCGGTTTTAGGTTAAGAATCGTTTATATTCCCTACCTACTGGGCTCATGTTTACCACACTGCGATGAATCCCAGCCCTTTAGCGACCAAACCGCTCTACCGTAAACGACCACGCCCAGAGAGCAATGGGAGACATCCGCTTTCTAATACTGCCTCTCTTCTGTCCAATAAAACTAGTGGTGAGTAAAGGCTCCCTAAATATGTTTTCTAAGATCTTCCATCAACCTAACTCTCCTTTCTAGAAACTCGTGAAAACACAGTGAAGTCAGCGATATTTTCATAACAATTTGCAAGAATCATAAGGGAGTTGTTACTAAATGTCGCGCAAGGGTTCTTTTTTGGTAGGGATTTGAGATGGGTGCTGCAGGATGAACTAACTGAGGAAGCACAACTCTTAAAAGAACTTCATCAAAAAATCACCGATCAACTGTCGCGCCTGCAGGTGCGGAGAAGAACTGACTACGCCCATTTCTAACCTAGTGTTAAGTTTCTGCTCTGAATCGTAGGTAGAAGAAGCTGTTTTGACCATGATGCTCAAGGACCCCGAGCTGTCAGAAGGGACAAACCAGGTAATATTTCCAAGTCATTTGGCTACGATCTGAGGTTAACGTTTTTTCCCGAAGCTCTCTGGCGAGGATGGCTCTACACTAAATCCACTTGATAGCACGCTGATGGAATCCAATCATCCGGGTGAAATGTTCCTAGATAATCACCAAAGTTCGAAAGCAAGTCAACACCCAGCCATCGAACACATCTTCGATCACCCAAGCGCTTCGGAAGGGATTGAATACATGGACGTATTGGATAACGGGGGTCAAAGCAAAGTAGATTCGCTTCTCGAAAACCGCCAACTAGAATCCATGATCAAGGACCAAGGCCATCTTGATCTGAATACTGACGGGCTCTTTGAAGACCTGCACGAAAGTCACACCATGATGGATGACATCTTCGACGCTAAGCAAACTGAGGATATCCTTAGGAAGGTGGGACTCGATATGGAGCTTGGCGGTACAGACCAAGACCAGGCATTTGTTGAGATAGAGGAAGCTATTCGGTCAATTCCCGGAACCCCTGGGCTCCACTACGACGAATCGACGCTGCCGATGGTTGATCAATTACTAGAAGAGTCCGAAGGCAAGTTCCCCATGTTATATGAGCACGATGTCTTTTGTTAACATTGATTTTAGAAACTGGCGATGAGGAGGACGAGGATGTGGACGAAGAGGATGATGAAGATGCAGAGGAGGAAGACGAGGAGGATGATGAAGATGATGAAGCTGCGCGACAAGCACTAAGCCTGATGCTGGCTAAATACGGTGACCTTTCCTAGTCCTTTTGGGCAACCTCTTGTACAGATCAATCCAATCAACTTAATAAATAGTAATTTGACACATCTGACTGTTTGTAAAAATCAAACGCTCTTCCAGACCCAAGTTGATGAAAAAAAATCATAAACTATGCTTAAATGTAGTTATTTGAATGGGTATTCAGTATCTCGAATCGATACAACAATGGAGGAGAACGGATTCACACTGTTCAAATATAGTACCCGAAAGTCTAGGAATAGACGAAAGCAACGCAACGATACTCCAAAGGTATCTGTCGAGACGGTGGTAGCATATGTCGAAGACAAAATGTAAGTGGTGCAATTTACTTCCGGACCAATTCTGACCTTCTAACTTTCACGAAAAGCGACACTTTGAAGCACAGCGACTTCTACGTCCAATTAAAAGGTATCTCGAGAGCGCGCTTGTATGCCACGATTCTACTCGACTCAGCCCCATTTCGTAGAGATAATTGGTACCTCCCAACTACCTGAGTTCGAGGATATCATTTGTTATGGTGTGGGCTCTTTTGAACAATCTCGTACTTCCCAATTTCAACTTGGCTTAGTACTGTTGCTTCGAGAATTACTGCAAGTAAGCTTTCTACTCCGTTAGCATTGCGTGTATTCTTAGCACCGCTCTAAATTAGATCACATTAGTTCAAGGGTAAACTGCACAGCTATGATCCAGTGCTAACTGAAATCGACCACCGAGTGCTTCAACATTACGATATTGAGCTAATTAAAACCAACGAGGTAGACACGTCGCTGTGGTATTTTTTTTTATCAAAGCTCAACTATTCATCGCTAGCAAGCCAAGCGGAGCGTGTCCCGGCCAACGTTATTCTACATGCCCCACTGTGGCAAGACATTGTACAACAACCTATTGGCATCAAACTGGTCGCGTAAAGCTATCACCAATGTATATCTAATCGGAAATCGCTTGGAGATGTACCACGAAAAGTAAGTGTTCCATCTGTGCATGTAGCCAGTATTCCAACGCTAACGGGCTTGATGAAATCCACTAGTGAGCCCACATTGAAGCTGCGCCGTGAGGCTCCTCACATTGTAGAGATATCCTTTCTAATAGTCCAATAGCAGCCACTCACACCTCGTTCTATATATCCCTAACTCTGTCTCTTACGCCCTCGACCTGATCAAGTGCTCCCCATTTCCTGAAGAGTTTGACACCAACACGATCTTCAATGATATCTGTATTCACCAATTTTTGGCCGAGAAGGTGAATGCAGCAAAGGATAGCGTGTTCGAGGTAGAAGTGACCTCCGAGCCCGAGAATGACCCCGAGTTAATATGAGATCTAAGATGAGGGGAAATTCGTTGTTTTGTATGAATATATGCAAACTAATACCGGATCCAAAATGAGAGGGGATTTATTGTTTTGTATAGATACATGCATATAATAAACCTGTTCTCGTAGCCCTTACGGCCAAGCGCCTAATAGGTCGAAGGAAAACTCTTTGTAGTCGATCCCGCACTTGATCACAGACAGCTTTAACTCTCAGAGCTCATTTTCGAACTCTTTCTAGGCCCAGGCATGTTTGCGAGTGGATCGTTTCGCCATGGCTCGGGCAATACTGGAATAGAGTAGTAGGGGGATTGCATTCGGCGTGTTATTTCGCACAAAAACTCGAGGATCCATTACGTTAAATCAAAAGTACAGAGCTTTCGTGTTCCACCAAACACAATATTTGATGTTCCATCTCAGGGATTTGCGAGTAATTTGATACTTGTTATGGGGGATGCCACGTGACAAGGCTAACCTCCACCCAAAAAGGTATTCCGTATGTCATTAGAAAAAAATCCGGCTAATGCATAGCACCCCAGGGGTTGTGTATACTGCATGATACTTCTCTTGGTAATAGGACAAACGGGTACTGGATATATAGCGAAACCTTACTGCTTCTATAAGTCGTATCTCACCGCAGTTCCTGTCAAAACTCTCATGGCAAACCCTCTTCTGTAAGCCATTTCACACATCCTATTTCTTGGTCATTACTGCCTGCAGAGCGTTGTCCTAACATCGATAAACTCGGTAGACGTGAAACTAACTCCTCCCATTTTGGTGACATTCTTCTCTTCTCACCCTGCAAGTATCTCAAGTTGTACACTAGAAGCCACCGATACACCAATCGGAGGCATTTCTTGGTAATCGTCGAATCTCTATTTATCCGAACCTTACTTTAGGAATAGAGTTCAGTTGACTTTAAATGCAAATAAAGAAATCGGTATCGAACATTACGGGAGGATTGGCTTCCTAAATGGTCATAATACCAATCAATGAGGTGGTTATTCTTGAGTTGGGTCGCACTGCGCTCTTCTAATATAAGCCCACCATGTATCCCAATATTTGTCGAATACATCGATGCACTTGCGTGACATTCTACGGGCGCTACGCCAGGTACTTTGACATTTGTTGGAATGTCGACTTTGCCTTCTCTAATCGAGTTTGCTCCCAGTTTCTTGAGGAGAACAAGTCTCGTTTTCTGGTGGACTGGGTGGTTACGCCAGTTACTACCGTCATTATATTAGCATACGTTTGGTGCATGAACCAGATCATTGTGCTCACACCCATTGAGTTCCCAGCAAGTGTAGGTTGGATGGATAAGTCACTTTTTAACGAGCACGACGTTTATTCTCAACTTCTAGGTGGCCTGCATGATCCTCACCTTCATATTCCTGCTGGTATTCAACCTGATCACCTCTCACTACACCCAAAAATTCATTCGAGCCTTTTCCCCAGCCGTGGACTTTCTACTGAAATGGATCAATGTTCTCTTCTGCCCTGCGTTCATATTGATCCCAAAAAGCAAGCCCATCTCACCTAGGGAGTTTGGCGTGGTTCTTGCGTTGTTTGGTAAGTAACGAGCCCGGATGTAGAGCACCCCAGAGTTCTCACCTTTCGCTTAGTAATTGGATTATTGGTATCTGCTATTGCCACCGCTCTGACCGTCAACGCATTCAAAAAACTCAAGTGTTACTTGTTCAAGCAGCATACTCTACAGCCCTCCGATGAACCGAAAGTCGCACGAATAGACCTGGATGAAGATAGCGTCATCGACGTAGCAGACGATGATTCAACTCTAAACGGGGTTCTGGATGTTTGCGAGCCAATATCAAATGAGAAATCCCACCACCACATGGATGAACTTGTAAAGTTTTTAGGGGACTATGCCAACCCAATCATCTATTTTACTCTATTCATCCCCTCGTTCATTGCATATCTAGTGACGGATCAAGCGCTGCCAGTTCAGTTGACCCTGAACGTTTTATGTTTCTACGCGGCATTGGCAGTCCCCACGAGAATTCGGCGTTTCCTCCACCCCATCATTACCTGCTCTGGCTTGATGATCTTCTTCATTTTTATTCTTCAGTTGATAAAAGGACGCACTTTAGACCAGGGATTGAACGAGTTCTCAACTGGGACTCGTTATCTCGTTCTTCTTGATCCTAAACGTAGGGACCCAGTCTCTCAACCAGGTGCTGGGGATGTGCTCTACTCGCTGCTCGATGGCAGCATCGTATCCCTGTCGTTCAATATGTTCAAATACCGTCGGGAACTTCGGGAGCACGCGTTTGAAATGATACCCACCATTAGTATCATCAGCGTTGCCTCACTGTTCCTCTATCCATTGATCGCGGGTGCTATACAGATCCCCTCTGACATCACGCTCCCTTTTGCTGTCAGAGGCATCACCACGCCATTAGCTCTCAACATAGAAGCCGTACTAGGCGGGGATGTGAATACTACTGTCATCATGGTCATTGTTACCGGGATTCTTGGTGCGGTGGGTGGCCAATGGTTTGTCCAGAAGCTGGGATTCGGCAAAGATGACTACATCACCATCGGTGTGACACTCGGTTGTAACGCTAATGCGGTGTCGACTGCGGCATTACTAGAAACGAACCTGAAGGCAGCTGCCATAGCCTCGTTGAGTTTCGTTCTTTTTGGAACGATCCCCATTATCCTGGTGGCAATACCACCTATCACCAATACTATCCGCGGATTCGCCATATGATCCGACAGGCCTTGTTATGCAATCGCGCAATCATGTAAATAGCAAGCGTATGTTGAATAAAGTTGATCGTAATGATATTTGGCTGGATAAATCAAATTCAATGAAGGAAATTGTGATTTTGATCCAGCTTGGATTTATACCGTAGGGCACCAATACAATCCCTGTTTTGCGTGAACGTTCTTACCATGAGTAATATATACATTCAAGAGCCGCATACGAAGTATGTCCTGGCAGGAAGGCCGAGCTACCGTATGAATAGTTGTGCTAACGCTTAAATTTACCGCACTTAGTGGAAAGGTGATTCTAGAAACCAGCTCAGGGGATATAGAGATCGAACTTTGGTCCAAAGAAGCCCCCAAGGCTTGCAGAAACTTTGTCCAACTATGCTTGGAAGGATATTACGTTGGCACCATATTTCATAGAGTCGTACCAAACTTCATAGTCCAAGGTGGTGATCCTACGGGCACGGGTACAGGTAAGCACCTCACTACCAGATGTTGCCTCCCTTCCCATCCAACTTAAGTTGTTTACATTCGTAAGGGGGCGAATCTATCTACGACGAACCGTTTGATGATGAATTCCACTCGCGTTTACGTTTTATCCGACGTGGTCTAGTCGCCATGGCCAATTCTGGCGTCAACCAAAATGGCAGTCAATTTTTCTTTACGTTAGATCGCACCGATGAATTGCAAAATAGACATACGATTTTCGGAAAAGTACTTGTCTCAAACCCTTACCACAACAGTAGCTGCCTTACTAACCCCAACATTTAGGTTGTTGGTGACACGATCTTCAACGTGTTGAAGATCGGAGAGGGCGAAACTGACGAGGAGGAGCGCCCCCTATATCCGACAACGATCAAAGCTACTAGGGTACTATCCAATCCATTCGATGATATCATACCAAGAATCACAATTGAGGAAAAACTGGCCATGGAAGCAGCTAAGGCTGCACAGGCAAAAGTGACCTCGAAGAAAAAGGCAAAAAAGTAATAGCAATCTCTAGCTGACTCGATGATTCTTACGAGCTTGACCCTCCTGACGCTGATTAATCAAAATACATTTTCTACATAGAAATCTGACGTTGCTCTCGTTCGGAGACGAAGCGGAAGAATTGGAAAACACCCCAGTTATGAAGATCCAAAGTAGCCACGACGTCCTCGATGACCCTCGACTTAGTAAAGATATCTCTGTAAAAGATCTTGAGGAACAACCTGATCAGAAAGTAGAGCTTATTATCAGCAATACTCCATTTCCAATTCATTTCTAATCTTGACCTCTCGAGAAGCGCAAGAATCTGGAAGAAACAAAAGAAAATGTATGTCACCTTCAAGAGAACACTCAAAGTTCGGGTGTGAAGAGCAAAGAGGAGGAGCAGGTCTCAGCCCAGGATTTTGAACGAATTATGCGGGAGCAAGCAAAGCGGAGACACAAGGGTGGCTCAAGTTCTGATGATGACGATGATGATGATGATGAGCCTCAGAAGAAGCAAGTTAAACCGAGGTAGGTCCACTAATATGGGTGTTCCTGAGGTAAAGTACTCATCATTCTATGCTTAGTGCAACCCAAAGCGCAATAGAAAAACTCCGAAATGATATTCGGAAAATCGACCAATCCAGAGACAAAATTAAAGACCAGGCTGAACGAGCAGAGAAAAAGAAAAAAGTATCTTTGTTGGAGTTGGAAAGAGAGAAGTATACGAAGAATGGGAAAGTGATAGTTGGTAAGAAAGGCCGCAAGGGCATGTCCGAAGAGGAGGTGAGTTTTTATTCATCTACTTTGTCAGCATTCCGCATCCTAAACAGCTTCCGCAGACGCTGGCCAAACTCTCAGCTTTTACAAACAAATTATGGAGCACACCAGTAGAGGATGCGAAGTCAAAAGAAGAATTGGAGAAGGAGTTGGAAAGCCACCTCTGTACCTTGCATTCAGTACCTCACTGCCTTTCTTGCAACGATACGTTCGGGCAGAAGGAAGTGGAGACAGATGAGGGTTGGCTAGGACATCAATTAGTTTTCACCAAGGATCACAAAGGAAAAGATTTGATGCAGCGTAAGGATGACATCAATGATTATGTTGTTATAGACCCTCGCGTTAGAAAAGAACAAGCCATGGAGGAAGACAAAAGAAAGCGAGAGCAGAAAAAAGGTATCTCAAAGGTGTTCCGTTCGGACTCGCGGAGACGTGATAACCGGGAAAGCGATAGGTATCGTACTTGGGAAGACAGAGATCGACGGGACCGGGACCGTCGAAGATGATTTCCTTCCAAGTCTGCTAATGGGACAATAAATGGTTCATAACATTCAACAATTGGTTGATTTGATATTCAAACCATAACCCTATATTATTCTGAAGCTTTACTAGTTTTTTGCCACTTTTTTGTCAGTACGGCTGCTTTATAACACAGATCATCAAGATAATTTACATAGGCATCAGACCCCGATGACCAGCGAGTAATCTGGAGGGATGCTCTGGCGATTTCGGTAATTGGGTGGCATATCGCTTTGGATCATATGATAGTCAGGCAAAGCATCGATGGGTGCAACAGCGGGATTGTTGCTGCTGATGTTCCGCACAATACAAATGGGCAGCACTGCGCGAATGGATTTGATTACCCCCTCAAAGCGAACCTCGATTCGGGTAGAGATGTAATGGGTGACTTCAACATAGGCGGTGGTGCAGTTGTAATGAACATTTTTGGTAGATTTAGGGATTTCTAGTAGTAGAGAGGTTGTGGTCGGATCTTGTGCAACATTAGCGTGGTTGGCTTTTAGCCACTTGGTTGCGGTGCTTACATTTTCGGCTGAACTTCCTTCCGAGATTCTGTACGTTGTGCGTTCATCTAGACCAGCCCAGACACTGATCGGGATGCAGTCGCTGTTCTGTGCGCGATGTTTGAATGTAATTGGGATACTATCGCCTGGAACATATTCATGACTAGGGATTATCACTTCATAAGCAAGAATATCCTTCCAACTATTCTCAATGCGTGTATTGTAAAGCATCGTCACAAAGTTGTCAGTATTCTGTCGAATGTATACCACCTTATCTGCCCTCAAATTTGATCCGAAGAACGGCGTTTCTACCATTGCCCTAAGGCTGTACTGGATGGTTGCATAGTCAGCATCTACCGACTCGGGTAGGTCGTAGGGCAGTGGTAATTCAAACTCATAGACGTATTCTTTGGCATCAAATAGCACCGATTTGTAGTTTTGTTGAAGGAAATCCCATCTATGGTTGAAAACGACCTTTCGTGTACTTTGGAACCCCTTGTTTATCGATAGCTTTCCCCTGAAAGCCAAGTTGATGCACTGCACTTTAACAGAAGAAGACGGTATGAAGATAAGCTTTCCTCTTAGAACGAAGTTTGGATCGTTTTCGTCAAGGATATTCTTAGAGAACGTGTCTTTCTCAAGCTTGATTAATAACTTGGGGCTCATGATTAGAGAAGAACCTTGGTCAAGTTGTCAATAGCGTAATCAGGGAAGTCAAGAGAAGTCTTTTAGTGGTATTTATTAAAACAATAAAGGTTTAGTCATCCACTTCCACATTGAAGTGAGCTCCGACCTAGATATGTGCCAGTGCCATTTATGGTTGAGTGGCTGTAGTAGCTAGTGCCATTGAAGGGGATCAAATACTATACGAGAAACTTTACATGTGATACGAAGGACTATCTTCAGATCGGCACAATACCCTGGCTAGCCATATATGTATGTCTTCAAGATCCACAGATGATTTTGAAATGATAACGCCCAATATGAACACCGCCACATGGATTTTGCTGACAAAAATCGATCACCTGTAAGGTTACTGATTGGCTCTCCAGTTTGAATATTTTTCCGGTCCGAAATAGTCATTTTCAAATGTGGATATTTTATTTAATTTACAGTCTATATGTTGATGCTAAATAGCTTTGTACAAGAAATATCTAATAACTTAAGCTCCCAGAGCAATGGTAGTAGATTCTCCAGGATACACAGCAGGTAACACAAGTGCCCCTTCGATGCCACCAAGATTCACATATACTGGTGGCGAATCGAGTTGGACTAAATCATAACTAGGGAGTTGCTCAAACTCGGGAATTTCCATGCTCTCATGGGAATCTTTGGGTGAAATGCGGACAGGAAATACATTGAGAATGGTGTACAGTTCACCATCCAATTCGAGCTCAATTCTTGTGGTGAGACGGTGTAGAATCTCGACGTATGGTGTATTGGCGTCGCAGTGTACATTCTTTGTTGAAGCGGGAATGCTCAACTTGATAGAGCTATTCATGGAGGGTTCCACGACTGAACAGCCACAGCTTTTGAGCCACTTTTTTACCATCCCGTCCTCCTTGGCTCGGCGGTTGTCAACATTGTTGTATCTTGTAACCTCACTCAAGCCAGCACGAACTGCGACGATCTTGCACTTATCACTCTTTTTCACATGTTTGAAGGAAATTTCGATATCACCTCCAGGAACGAACTCGTAAGTAGGGATAGATACTTCATAGCTGATCATATCGTTCCAGTTGCCCTGGGCTAGAGTATTGTAGGCCAAGGAATCAAATGGAGTGCCGGCTTGTTGAATACGAACGAGTTTGTCAGCTCTCAGGTTGGAGGAGAATAGCGGAGTTTCGACCATGCCCTTTAGGGAATACTCGATCTTGGCGTAATCGGCCTCCAAAGACTCAGGGAGATCGGAAGGCATGGGTAGTTCAAAGTCATACGTATAAGGCTTGGCTTCAAAAACGGTACTGGATTTGAAATCCCGGAAGAAGTCCCATTGATGCTCAAAGAATGTTTTACGAGTCGACTGAAAGCCTCGGGTGACCACCAGCTTGCCACGGAAGCGAAGAGAAATCTGATTCACTTTCATGGGAGAAGATGGAGTGAAGACAACCTTTCCTTTGAGAACAAACAAGGTGTTCTCATCGTCGAAAACAGTTTTGCGGAAGGTATCCTTCTCCAACTCTATCAATAATTTCGGAGACATTTGGTCTATATGTATGGAGTCTATATAAAGTGCTGAAGTATGCTTTTCACTGTTCCTGACAATGAAATGAAAATTTGACGGGTTGATGAAGGTGAGGACGGTTAAGGAGCTTTTATAGTATTTGTTCAGAAGACCGCACAACTTGCATTTGATCAAAAAGATAATCCGTTGACCAAAATTGTCGATTGTTTAATTATCAACTTTGATCGGGCAATAGAAATTCGATTAGATAGTGAATCATTCTAATTGAGAGGACCTGGAAAATGTCAGACCATCCAACTTCGCATACACCCGTTCCTTGCTTACACGGTAATATCAAGCTATACCACTCCTTAATATGACAGCATCAAGATATACCTGCTTCACGACGATATCGCTTATTGTTAGCCATTCCGTAGTTTCAATTTCACGGACTCCAGCATTTTGTTTCGAACAACGGTAACATATTGAACGTCAGAATTGCGTAAATACTCCTTAATCATATGAATCAGTCTGGGTTGATTTTACTTACCATTTTAACAGTGTCCGCTAAATTTGGATATTCCAATATTATATAGTTACTAAATGGGAACCCCGATAGTAAGCATTCCGACACTCAATGTCAACAAAAGTCTCTATTACTTATCAACTCCTATCTGGGGTGAAACATGCCATCGGATAAATCGCATCATTAACCAATTAGGGGAGCAAGATGAAGATAATTCGAACTTATCCTTGAAGTACTGTATTGTTCATTGTGGTTTCTATGGCTCTGAATACACCTAGGATAGTTGAGGTAACTGCAGTATGTATTCTACTGACCACGAGTTTGGCATGCATTATTTACTCCAACTTTTGGGTTGATTTTGATCTTTTAGCGATCCTGTCCATATATCTCTGCCATACTAGGATCAATCACCAATCTGGCTACTATTTCTTCCTGAGTATTTTCCAACTTGAGAGTGGGGATGCCATTGCTGGCAGGATTTTCTTTGTATGGATACACTCGGTATGACGCCTATGCATTATTTATTTGTCGGTGATGTCTATATCTGGGAACTCAGTTGCAATATTAAGAATATAGATCTGATGGACCATGACCCACTAGCAGCCGTGACCAAGAGCAGAGCGGCCTGGTTATCCGTCATATCGTATATAATACACCAAACCGATGTAGATAGTTGTCAAGAGCAAAAAATATATCTGGTAGTGAATATCGTAAGTGATCGAGGTCCACAGGTGTCATATGAAGGATCTAATCAGCCCACTTTCGGCACAGTCCTAATGTGTGTATCTCCGCGTATACTATGATGGATATTGCCATGCCCTTACCAAAGTCCCATATCTGCTAGCTCCGCAGTGTGGGGCCATTGATACGTGTGCATCGTGATGCACTAATTAGTAATCAAAAAGCGTACTGTTCAGACTTAAATATTAGCCTTTCATTTAAAGTACCAATATCAATCGAATATATGCTATTTATATATTTGGCTCTAACATTCCATTAAGGGTCAAAATGGAATTCACCACTCAGTTTGTGTACAATATCAATGTGACCTTTGGAAGAAGGGCCAGGCAAGGCAATAATTAGTTAATAATGTGACGCTCCTTATCGGATCTAATGCCCCTTTCCATCACAGACCTTCCTACTATTTCTGGGTGTAAACTAACCATGTGGGTCTGAATATTAGTCATTAGTGTACAGTTGCAATTGTGAGTTTGGCACTCCTTGGATTTAGCCGAGGCGAATGTCTCGCCTTATCAGAAGTACCATATTCATGGAAGCTCTATATTCCTGATATGCGCCCCACAGTAATCGTTCTTCATTTCTAAATACATAACCAAACTGCCGATGAAGTTCCAACAAAGTTCTGTCGTTCTGTATTTTCTGTAACAATGAATCTCCCGTAAGCTTCTATTGTTTCTCATTATTCAAAAATGTGCATATTGGGTAGTCTGACACTCGAAAAAAATGGAGCGACACAGAAGAGATTAGCATAACATGGCACGCAACTCTTGAGTGGGCACATCTTCGAAGGTATTTTATCACTTCAGTAATTTCAAACATATCTCGTTTATATTCTCCCTCAATACTTCTTGGGTAAATCCTAGTCAATCTCGAAATATGCTTCAACATAATAGGTAAAGATTGTAAATTTCTTTGTGTAATCAATATATTTTATATTTCGCCAACTCGTTAACTATGCCTCTAGTCTTACAGTCATCATTTTACACCCACCACCACCCTCAATATATTGCATTACTAGTACACAGATAAAACTTCACCTCGGAAACAGCGACATACCCAACACTCAAAATAAGGTGAATCCCCATTAGCTGTAAACGAACCGGGGCTTGCCTGAAATTCTGGCCTAGACGACCAACCGTCTGGGAGATCAACCTTGAAGAAAGGTCTCGGCATCAGGATATTTATTTTCCTAAAGCACGATTGATCTTGAGGAATATCAGAACCCTGTTACGGCTCGCATTTTGTTCATATAGGATCGGAGCGGAGGGAGCGAGTCATCTGAGGGCGCCATAATGTTCTTGATAGAATTAGTATAGGAAATCGAGAGGTGGAACTGCTTATTGCCTTGCCACTTCCTATATCATCAGAAGAACTATAGTGATATATTGTTCGATATTCACTATATACAAATACACTCTATTTCTATAACCAACCTTAATTGACTAAAAGCTTTAGTGCCAAAGATACAAGATAGGTTGCTGTTGAACAAAGGTCTTCCGGTTGCACATAGTTCGCGTAGCACCAAATTTTTTGTATGTTTTGAGTTTGCTGTTTGTCTACCTCATGGGAATAGGTTTCAACGTGTAATTAATTTCCAATGATCTCTATGTAAATCTAATGAATTGTCAAAGTGCCCTAACAATCCCTATTGAAACCATCTCCAAATCACTTTCAAGTTCCAATCTGATTTTAAATAAATGGCAAGTTTTTTAAATCAATAACAGCTACAATAGCCGGTTTGTTCTAGCAATAATAAAACCCTTTGAATTAATGGACCTGGAGAAATGGGATATTATAGTTTTGTATTTACACCTAAATATATACATTAGCTTGGTCACTTACAGCATAGTTTATGAGCTTTACACAAGTGATTATGTGGTTTTCACTTAATGATTTATTGAATGTAAAAGTAGTATTTATACTTTTACATGGTCTTGGCATAAAAAACACGTAGAATAGGTTTATGAAGGTCCCAAGAGCATGTGTGCAAAGTTTGGGGCCGTTTGGACAACTTATCTAATTCTCATGTTCTGGGTACCTGATATTTTGGTGAAAATTTTCCGAAGTAAATCCCGGCAAGGAATTTGGTCAGTATTCACTAAGATTTGTAGTTAATGATCTAAGTGACTAAGTTAGGTGAATATTCAGGTGGAATTACGAATTTTTACAACTCTTTTTTGGGGTTTACTTCAAACATTTTCTCCAAAATGCCATGAAATCAGAAGATGAGAGTTCTCCAAGTTGTTGAAAAGCTCCTAAGCTGTGTTCACATCCCTGAGAAAAATAACTAATAATAGATCAGCAGAATATTATCATAATATCAGCTGAATTTCAAGTTTCTTTAAACTGACAGCTTTCAATATGGCAGACTGGCAAATGTATTTTCTAGGATGAGACTAGGCCAACTAGCACTCATAGAAAACTTGGTAATTAGCTACCTACTACTTCTACAGAGAATTGCAATTAAAAATAGGAAGGAAAAAAACCAGCTGAATGCCAGCAAAATATCATTATAATACCAGCAGATTATCAGATGATTTCCAACCCTGAGATTCTTCATAGGGACATGCTATTGAGTATAAGTATAAGTATCAGCTTTACATTCAATAGATCATTGAGTGAAAAATAATGTAAATTTAGCAATTACACCTAAAATATTTCATTAACTTAGTCACTTAGATCACAGCTTGGTGAAAACCGCATAATCTGCTTGCTTGTTCAAAGCAAAAATTGCTGAACTTGGTAAACAATCCAGATAGAAATTATAAATATCAAAGTTTAAATCCAATAATTGCAATATCACCAAGGCCTTTTGAATAGCTTGTATTTTTGTGAGTTTTACAAAATTCCTCAAAAGTGTTAATGCTATTGTTGTTGTAAATAGTTGGTTTACATCTAAGCCATTCGTATGACGTAAGATACTTGGCTTGTTAAGTTATGAACTATTTACTTGAGGTTTAGTTCGTCAGATATCAGCTAATCCTTAGAATTAGTGAAGGCTTGGAAGCTATCAATATTTTCAAACTCGTGCAAAAGACCTCAACTTTGCACACAACTTCCTGTGAACTTGCGTAATGTGGGCTCATTGTTAGGTTTACAATGCTCTCCTAAAACAATAAATGCAATATATGAACTTCATAAAACAGCAGGTGAAATCATGCAATACTCCTAGTTCTCCAAATCACTTCCAATACTCTTGAATCTTGCAAAAAGCAACAAGCTCATAATGATGTATGATAAGCTAGTAAGAACTATTGGTCTTTCAGCTGAAATAACAAAGAAATTGCAAGATGTTAGTTTTTGCCCTATTTCTTCTAAGAGTCTTGGAGATATTGAAAGTGATTGGGAAAACAAGTAGATTATGTGGTTTTCACTTAATGATTTATTGAATGTAAAAGTAGTATTTATACTTTTACCTGGTCTTGGCATAACAAACATGTAGAATAGGTTTATGAAGGCTCAAGAACATGTTTGCAAAGTTTGGGGCTGATTGGACAACTTATCTAATTTTCATGTTCTGGGTAAATATTCTAAGTAATTCCTGACAAGGAATTTGGTCAGTATTCTCTAGGATTTGAAGGTAATGATCTAAGTGTTGTCATTATTAAGTTGTCACCTAAATATTCATGCTAACTTAGTCACATAGATTTTACTCTCTGATGTGCACTCTGTCCTGACCAAATTTCTTGTCGGGATTTACTTGGAATATTTTCACCAAATTATCAGGTAATCAGATTATGATCTTTCTCAAAGTTGTCCAAAAGCCCCCAAACTTTGCACACATATTCTTGGGACCTTCCTTAACATACTCTACACGATTATTTGCTCTATTTTATCAAAAGTATAAATACCATACTTTTGATCAATAAATCTACAAGTGAATAACATGTAAATCCTCTAGTTCTCCACATCACTTTCAATACTCCTTGGAGTATTGCATCACTAAGTGACCAAGTTAGGTGAATATCCAGGTGGAGTTACAAACTTTTACAACATTATGGAGTTAAAACATTATTATTTGTCACATGCTGTTCCCCTAAATGCAAATATATTAAGCTGTTCTCAAATTAGTCTCAGGAAGTAGTATCCAAGTTTTTGGGGCTTTTGGACAAGCTTGGAGGGCATGATAATTTGCAGGCCTTCACTAATTCCAAGATTTTGCTAATATCCTACGAGCTCATTCCTAAGTAATTCATCATTTAGTAAAGAGCTAAATAGAATCTTCAATAACTTATGTGTGAGCTAATTACCTACAACATTAGTAAGCATGATCTAATTAAAACTCATTGATTTGCTAATGATGCTTGGCTTAGCATCTCAAATATCTCAAGCTTATGTTTTGATATATATTATGAGTGAAACCACATAATTTACTTGTTCTTTGAATTACTTCAAATATCTCCAAAACTCTTACAACACTGCAAAGATCAGTGCAGTACTATATAAGTTCAAACCGAATATTGCAAATTGTAAATATTTTGAAATTGGTGCGCTTGAAAATATTTATACCTTGTCACTATGGGGCTATAATAGTATTTCACCTTACGCACAGCCAAGGGTTTGTATTGTTTATGACTTGTTAACAAGCAAGTAGCTGTGCTTCATACTTTGCACACAGGATTTGCGTTGTACTCACATGTTAGCTTACCTATTGGCGGTGTACATTTGGGAAGTATCGGAAGTGATGTGGAGAAGTAGACGATTTGCATGATACTCACTTGCAGTTGATCGAATTTAAACTGCATGTGAGGTGGAATACCAAAAATCCAGAGTGAAGGGGTACGTGCACCATTATAAGCTGTTTATTTGCGAAATTTAAACCAGATCCATATATGTATTGTTGCTTGAGCCTATTCTTATGGAAGCCCTTGTACAAAAAGTACATTGTCAAAAATCACCAAATAGATTTTTAGGTTGCTTTTTCATCATGTGCTGAGTTGTCGAGAACTTACGAGAGTGTGAAACAAAAGATACATTTAATGATCCATCACAAGCATATCCACATAGACCCAGGTAATAAATGTGCGTAGCTTGTTGATGCGTGTATTTTATAAGATGCTTGCGACACTTGAATGGCAAATGCTGGCTACGCCTGAGGTATCAGCACCACGGTCCATCGTTTGAGCTATGTCGCCTATCATGGACTCCAACCAGCTAAATAAACACACACCTCTATTTCGGCGATACTTTGTATACAGTATGGCTAATAATCCAATAATGGGAAAGGCGATGTTCATGAATGATGGAATCCAAGTTTTCAGAACCATATACTCCTCACAACTAGTCCGGCGCTCTAAACTTAGCCGTGAATCCAAAGCAGACAGGCCATGGTAATGTAATCTTGGCAGACCAAAGAGATATACAAAGATAGACCAGGGTACAGTTTCATTTTGCCTTGCCAAATGTGGGTTTCATCTGTCTTTTCATGCACTACCAGTTGTGAATGGTCGAAGGGGAAAATATCAGACATTTCCCATTTTGATATTCGATTAGATGGCGAATTCAATGAGCAAGAGACATGGGACATCTGTGGGAATGGCCAACCATGACCAAGTATGACGCCATGTCTTGGGTGGAAACAAGGTAGATCAGAACACTTCTATAATCGGTGAATTTAGTCCACAATTTATCCTTAATGTTAATTCGTAGTGCATCTCATAGGTACACGGATTATGTCAGCATATCAGAACCTGGGTTGAGGCAGCCTGATGATAATATTCTTTCTGCTACTGATACAATCATACCAACCTTGAACATGTGCGAATATTCCGGGAATAGCATTGACCTTGATCGTGTTACATGTATACCCAGCTATTGAGCGCTATTTGGGGACATGGATGTTCAATTCGAAAAATGATCGATCAAACGGGTAAAATCGGCAACGGCATCAAGGGATTGCACATATTTAGGCCGACCCCTCCACTATCACCCACAATATATCCATCCATGATTAGCAACCACTTGGGCTCCAATATCCTGGACTCTAGAATCTAGTACATATTTGTGAACTATCCCTTCGCCCAATCAGCGATCTTATTTCCTCACCTGACCTCAGGTTTGCCCAGGGAATCTACCTTCCAAAAGCGTCCAAGGCCTCATTGCTTCTAGAAAGAGCATTTGGAAATTTATATATCAATGATCAGCTGGTGGCGGCTAATTTGCAAACCGAAGAGAGGAAAGTTTAAATCTGTACTCTGTGGATCATTGTTTCGAGGCCTCAGCTGCCACATTTATTAACAGGAAGTGTGTTTCATAATGCTGACTATGTTCTGTACATATGGGTGGTAAGGTGGGATTAATGATGAATGTGGATTGCAAGGTGGCATGGAGAATGTTTGTTTTGAACCGCGGGATGAAACGGCTACTTGATCTCTATTGTCAGATCCGTGTCAAGATCACTCGTTTGGGTAGGGTCGCTAGGCTTTTTAGCCTCGAAACGCCATAGATGTGATCTCCAAACCTGCTCAGTCATTAGCTTGCAAGATACACCCCCTAAAACGATAGGTTAGTGTGGTATTGAAAACGCCAGTGTGAAAGCTACTTACATCCAATGCTGAACAGATCTTTATGGCTCATCACGTTGGTGAACTTCAGGATTGTGATGAAGAAATAGAAGAGGCAAACGGACAACAAGAAGATCAGTCCATCCTTGATGAGAAAGGAATAGATCGCCCTGGACGACTCTTTGTATTGCACGTAGATGATGTTCAAGAATAGAACTGTCAGGTACATGATGATTGTTGTTTCAATTACTATCAGGGTGAGCATATCATATGGTGTCGCTAGGTTGACGCATGTATCAGCACCCATACGAAAGATCCTCACATCCACGACAAGTTTGATCCAAATCGCCAAGTGCAACAGTCGAAGAGTGATGTAGATTGAGGTAAGGAGCTTTGGCCTCTTGTGGACTGACTTTGCCTTGAGATACAGTATAGTGTCCAATGACATCACACTGATGACGAACGTGATTGCGAAAATGAAGTAGAGAGCTTTACAAGGGAAACTGCCAACAAAGTACCCGCATAGCTGTATCACTGAATTAACTAACAAAAGTACTGCGGGTAGTAAGTTTAACTTGAATATCAGGTGTTTGTGGTGCATAACTGTAATGATACTGTGGTAAACAGTGCTAATAGCAACAGGAATCGACATAGCAGCGATCACTAGACCAAGATCATGATGCAGAACTGGGTTCTGCGATACCAAGGGTATATCACTGCCCATATATTTATCTATCTATTCGTGTGCTATTGTGGCGCTAGAAAGATTTTTATGATAGCAAAGGACAAAGGAAGGGTGAGGTGCACGTCAACACAAGAAATAGGATAGGAATTTTCGTGTGGAGTCTGATTACCGAGCATTTATACTAGTGGCAAAACCCCAGGGTCCTATCACTGGCTTCTAAATAAAGAAATCTCTCTGATGTTGAAGTTGGTGCAGATTTGTGGATTTGTGGATTTGTCCAAGTAGCGCTCAGCTTTTGCTTGTCTCAAACTCCAGCATCATTTATGGAAGGGTGCACAGGACCCTTCTGATTTTCTTCATATGATTATATTGAAGCTAACTTAAGTTAATCGAACGTTCCGAAACCGCTATGCTTGATCTCAGATATCATACTAATTGGGATTTGATACGTCAAGGATATTTGCCCTTGAAAAATGTAAGTCCACGCAGCGGTAACGACGGTATAGTTATATATTGGCCTGATAGGTTGGATAGTAGCACACCCTTGTAATATAATTTATTGTACCGACCACACACCATCAGCTATTTCGTTTGGTATCCAGTAACGCTGGCCGCATTGACTGCTTGACCATTGTGAAGTCGCAATTTGTAAGCCAACCAACATCAAAATTCGTACCTACAGTATAGATTCATAACATAGGGTGCAGCGATCTCAATTGGGCCACGTACTCGCGATCATTGAAGAATAAGACTAGCAATATTAAGCTCTATAGATAAACATAGCCTCAAAATAGGTCACGAATATATCATTAGTATCAGGTGATGCATATTCTCTATCAGTCTCTCTTCTTTTGTGGCCACAGAATTGCCACAATATTGAGTACTGATGAATTCTTTGAAATAGTTGAAACCCTGGTAGTTATCAAAAATCCCAATCCCATCCAAATGTCCTGGGAAGCAATAAAAAAATCCACAAGTCGTATCAAGAATACCAACCTTTGTTGACACATTTCCACGGCCTCATACCAGCCCATATGTAGCGTTAAAAAATTCTTCAAAACCTAAAGAAACACATGTCCAATATACCAAGCAAAAACCTGACGTTCAGACCATTGATAAATTACTTTCAAGGGCCAATCCCACTTCTAGCTATGGAATATTCCAAACAATCAATAGTGGACTCAATTACATCCAATCATAAGCCAAAATTTACTTGGTACTTTGCGGTTCTTTTGGTCAAATTTTTACACTTGAAAATTATCTTGTGGTTAAGAAGCATTATTCTAGCCATGAAGCCACTGAAGATCTTGTCATATTTATAATAAATCCAAATTGATTTCTAGGGTACGGACTTTTTTACTTTTATTAGATATAATGCAATTTTCTCTACACATCACATCATATTATGGGTTAAGCCTATATAAATGCAACAACTAATGCTTGACTGAATGTAGTCAATGCAGAGAATATTATTAAGGCTTACTGGGTTTAGATTAGGCTTGCTTGTAGCAGAAAATAAACAAATAATCCGTTTCACCTGAAGATGGTATCCTTCAAGTTGTAAATGGAGAGTTAGCCTGGGTATATTCAATCCGTTCACATCGACTCAAACGCAGGAGATGGCTCCCAGTTGGATGAATTCTCGAAGCCATATTGTATTCATTTTATTATTACATTCCACATTTCAATGCTGAGATTTAGACAAGTGATCGTGAGATTGGTGTGATGCCATTATGCGCATGCTGAAGCAATTTCCTTCTACTAATCACTATCATGTAATGAAATTGCAAGACGGAACCATGTAACCAATAACTAGTATGAAAGTATCAAAGGAATACCCACACCATCGCTGATCCTATTCTGGTCCATTGATAGTATCAAGTCCCATCACAGTTCAGGATCCTGATATAAAGACCATGCTTCCTAGTATCAGAAAGCG
Source organism: Basidiobolus meristosporus CBS 931.73 (assembly GCA_002104905.1). Taxonomy (NCBI): domain Eukaryota; kingdom Fungi; phylum Basidiobolomycota; class Basidiobolomycetes; order Basidiobolales; family Basidiobolaceae; genus Basidiobolus; species Basidiobolus meristosporus. The sequence goes on along the minus strand of MCFE01000029.1, from coordinate 132,542 downwards.
TGTACATGTGGTATAAATTGCTGGATTCGAAGCATGTTTAATACTCGATATGTATTTATTGATCAACCTGTGTTTGCACCTTTGACAGTGTATCCAGCTTCAGTGCTAATCATAGTTACTACCAGCTGTGTAGAGATAGCATACGGAGACTCCAGCTTCAGCTACTTCATTTCTGCACTTTTGGGCTCCCTGTAGAATAGTATTGGGTAACGCCTCACCACCACGATGAACAGCAAGTATTGGATATATAGTAACTTTTTTCTCAATAGTTTAGGCTCAGCACGAGCCAGACTCTACGTAGGCGATCTCAAATGTTGTTAGTCGTAGATTCTAAGACCAGGCAATCTATTCGTTGGGAGTTTTCAGCCATATTTCCGGTGCTCCATCGTATCAGCACCATCCTGATAGTGACCGAGTGTTTGTCTTAGATGGGGGAAAATTGAATTGCCTTGCACAAGGTTTTATTTCACCAAAGCACCAGATTGGATTTCTTTGCAGATGGCCGCTGCAGCTACTCTACCACTACTTGGTGATCTTAACTCTTGAATCCTATCACTAACCCGATACCCCTGCACACATACACGCAAAGGCGGTCGTCCATTTGGGGCAAACGAAGGAACCTTTTCCGCACAGTCACTGGTATGTTGCCGAGACCATCTCAAGTCAACCATCATTTCTGATGGCTATGGATTTCATTCCAAACCAATTCCGTAGCCTAAATCATCATTTTCCAAATTGGGAGATGCAGTGAAATCACCGAAACAGGCCGGGTGCAGTCACCACTTCATCTTGTACAGGCTCAGCTGAAATCCCATTTTGACATCGCGTTGACGCATGTCCATTGACAAATTATTTATCTGATAGCGGATTCCGTCATTGTTTTGTGGCTGTGATCGTATTAATATCGCACTGGCTGTTTCCATACAATGGCGTATTTATTTGGCGATCATTTTGCAAGGTCGAAGAAGGCTGATGGGATGGGATGAGTGCTTGGATATTATTGCGCAAATCAACCAGCCAGTGCTTACTTGAGGTGAGCGTGGCAGGTGGGCCATGATTCCATAGGCCAGATTTATCCGGTCAAAGGGGATTTCACCGTGACAATGCTATTGATTTCACCATGACAAATACAATCCCAGCACATAGGCCTGAGGCCAACATGCATCCCATCATCCAATAGCCCCATCAGGCTTATTTTTTAATAAGATCCATCAGGACGTTCCTCTCTTAGGTCAAGTATCCGATGATTATTAATTCTTACTAAGGCCTTCCAAGCCACATCAGCCTTTATGCGCTAATATCACGCATCCCTAGGATCAACTTAATATTGCCGAGATTTCCAGTACATCTACGTCACTGGGACTCTTGTTTGTCTCTATTTAACCGCCCTTCCGACCATTGCCCCCTGGATTCCCATATCATACATTCGCCACTTACTCTCTACACCTATCGACGTGGCCAACTATCCATCAAAGGTCTGAAGATGTACGATTTAACCAAGCAAAACACTGTAATTGTTGGTGAGTCTCTTCCTGTTGCTACTCTAGTAAGTTTCTGCTTTCCTAAACCTTTCCCTAGTATTCGGAGCGTCAGGCGATCTGGCTAAGAAGAAGACGTACCCAGCGCTCCACGGACTCTACAAAAATGGCTTTCTACCAGAAGACACCCAAATTATTGGCTACGCCCGAACCAAATTGGAGATCGATGAATTCCGCGAGAAGATCAAGCCCAACTTGAAGTCTATCCCTGCCGATAAAGACATCACTGAAAAGTTCTTGAAAAACCTACATTATTTCCCAGGGAAATATGATGAAGATGAACCATTCAAGAAGCTAAATGAATACATAAATAAGCTGGAAGAGAAGAGCAAGCATGAAAAAAAGAATCGTCTATTCTACATGGCTTTGCCACCCTCAGTCTTCACAACGGTTGCAACCCATATCAAGAACCAACTATACACCAAGAAAGGGTTTAGCCGGCTAATCGTTGAGAAGCCTTTCGGAAAGGATATCGAGTCCTCGCGTAAGCTAGTAGGTGATCTTGCGAAATTGTTTACCGAAGAAGAGATCTTCCGTATAGATCACTACCTTGGCAAGGAAATGGTCAAGAATATCATGACCCTGAGGTTTGCGAATATCTTCTTGGGAGCCATCTGGTGCAAAGAATATATCGACAATGTCCAGATCACATTCAAAGAGCCTTTTGGTGCTGAGGGGCGTGGAGGCTATTTCGATGAGTACGGAATCATTCGAGATGTCATGCAGAACCACTTGCTGCAGGTTTTTTCGGTTCTAACCATGGAAAAGCCCAAGTCTTTGGACTCGGAGAGAATTCGCGATGCCAAAGTAGAGTTGCTCAAGTGTGTTAACCCTATCAAGAAGGAGGACTTGCTAATTGGACAATACACCAATTCGACGGATGGTGAGAAAAAGGGCTACCGAGAGGATGAAACAGTACCAGACGACTCAACCACCCCTACATATGCCGCCGTTACCCTATTCATAAAGAACAGCCGCTGGGAAGGTGTCCCGTTTATTTTAAAGTGTGGTAAAGCTTTGGACCAGCTGAAGACCGAAGTCCGTATTCAATTTCGGGATGTCGCCAATCCTATCTTTGAGAATCTGTCACGCAACGAGCTAGTCATTCGTGTACAACCTGGAGAAGCGGTGTACATGAAGATGATTAACAAAAAGCCTGGTCTCTCTATGGACACCATGATATCAGAGTTGGACCTGACTTATCACCGTAGATTCTCCGACACCAAAATTCCTGAGGCTTACGAAGCCCTCATTTTAGATGCTCTGGCTGGGGATCACTCGAATTTCGTGCGTGATGACGAATTGGATGTCGCCTGGAAGATATTTACACCAATCCTGCACTACATCGAAAATGAGAAGCTCGAGCCAATTATGTATCCATATGGTTCGCGAGGACCCAAAGAAGTCAACTCATTCGTCGAGAAATATGGGTTCAAGAGAGACGTTCAAGAATATAATTGGGAAGACCCATCCAACAAATCCAAGACTAGTGATAAATAGGCGCATATCTTTAGAAGCTCTCATATGCACCACAAATCCCGCACAGAAGCCCTTATCTGGTCACATTTGCTTACAGCCCGTGAAATCGACAACCACCACCATTTTCTGTTTATAAATAAAGTACCTTAAACACCAGTGGCACACGTAGTTTTATAGAGCAAGCCTTCATATGCACGACAAAAATAAGTAATCCTCTGGCTTCATTAACATAAATCGATTAAATATGGCAATGCTGTAGCTACAGTGATATAATAGCTGCCACTAGATGGTACACTAGCGCTCTTGTGGTGGGTAAAACATCTAACAATCTGCTTACTGATAAATGCGAATTTTCTCTACCTTCTGATCGTTAGGCATTTTTATTTTGAAATCGGCTGAAACTAATAGAAGCCCTACGCTATCTTTTGAAATCCACCCCTTCTACTTTAATTTGATAAGCTTTACCGGACTGCCATGAGTCTGCTGCCGGATCGGGTGGACTCGCTTCCTGTCTCAGTTCTTCCCGGTCTTTCTTCTTGCTCTCGTAGGAAATAGAGTACTTCTGCTCCAATTGCTTTGTCAAACTTGGATTAACCTGACCTTCTTCTGTAAAGGCCATCATCATTTGAGGAGGACCTAAAGGTAGCTGGTCTCCCCTGTCGACTTGCCATGTGTGGACAGTTTTTCCATACGAGTTGAGTAGATTCTTTAGCGCCTTCGTCTCCATTTTTGATTCTACGCCACTAGACACAATTGTTGGTAGTGTTAACAGACCTGACCCGACCTCAAATCTGTGGGAGTGCCAGAACCTCTTTTCTTCTTCAGGGAGCGTTTTGAACACTGCTTCACTCACAACATACTCGATACCAATAAGCTTTGCATTTGGCTCATCTGAATCGAAAATAATGCATTGGTACATATCCTCTGACATTTGTGTACAGTAGTGGTGTGCCACCACCTGTCGGCTCATATCATCGGCATAAAAATGGATCCCACATAGGTGCTGGCATATGTTTTTGACCGGGTCAAAGGACTGTGTAATGGATGCGCCCGCCTGCAAAGCCTTAGATACGAAGCTTGAGTTACCGTCGGCCGGACTTGATGTCTTTTCTGTCATAGTTGGATGGTTCTTTTCAGGATTGGAAAATATGTACAGGCAGACGCATCCATCTTAAAGCTTTACAACTGTGGTGAGTCAGCCTATACTTGAGACTCGGTAGTCTGATTCAGTCTACATATTATGCCTTCATTACCTAACTGGAAGCAAACAATCATCAATTACCTCACTTCAGATGGATGAGCACTGTACCGTCTAAATACATAGGATTCGAGGACTACCTTAGATTAGATTTTGGTGACATATGGGGTTGAGGTTAGAGTACGATGCCACTTCCGGTGCAGATTTTAATAGGCCCTCGTATAACGGGGCGACGATAGATTGTGAGCAAGGAATATAATAAAAATCGTCAACAGGATAGAGCACCTCGGCTCCTTTACTGCCTGCTCTCACAATTGTTGAGGTTTTGTGCAAATTTAAGGGAACGGCGCCAAACGCACCAATACAAAGTGCCTTATGAGACAGTGTGTTAAGGACTGTTTCTAATACGATGCCAATAGGAAGGTACAGCCCTACAACCCAAGGCACTAAACGTGGTAGCATGATCTTAGTTTAAGGAGTTTCACTTCTCTACTGTACACGTCACACTTGTCGTCTAGAATATCGGGATCCCTTCATTTATTACAAGGGAGCCAAATGCATGAGCTAAGCCACCTTCCACAAAGGTTCATTGCTAAATGCCTTGGATTGGACATGGATGTGCAATAGTTTCTGGGTACAACACCACTATTTCGAGCGGGCACAATGAACAATGCCGTTAGTATTGATTGCAGGCTAACGTCATCATACCTGGAATGGTTGTTAACTTCATATCACATATTGTTGTCACCATAAGAGTGACGTTCCACTGTTGCACAAATCATGATCATATCTTCAACATGTAGCTAATATACTTTTGGAACAGCCACTCAGTTGGCCCTAAGGTTTACTAACGTAATCACAGCCGAAGACTTGTCCTTCTCCACCCCTATTATATATAAATACCTTGGACAATATTCGTTAGACATCATTACAGTTAAATTTCATAGCCACCTTTTCATACTCTCTCTGCCTATACATCATGCCCCGTGGAACTCTTGACGTTTTCGCCATCGAAGGAAAAGACCTCAAAAACATCGAATTCTTCGGAAAGATCGATCCTTCTTTGGTTGTCCGTGTGGATTCAGCTAACAAGCAGCAGACTGAGGCCAAGAAGGATACGGTCAACCCTGCCTGGCAACAGCGCTTTCAGTTTGACCTCTATGAGGGGAACAACGAACTCTTTGTAGAATGTTACGACAAAAGCAAACTCATCGGAGAGACTGTGGTTGACCTCAACCAGATCTTCCAAACTGGAGAAGTCGAGCAAGAGTACCCTATTCAGACCAAGAAGGGTGAAGATGCCGGATCTATCCGTCTGGGTCTAAAGTTCACCCCTCAATAAGCCATCTATCCTCTGAATATAACAGGGTCGTATCACAGAACCAAGATGTATAATTATAGTAAGGTGTGAAGTTCGAATCGAAATAAACCCTAACCACTTGCCTGTTGATTGTAAACATCGTTCAAACAGTATACACTCGATACTGGTACGAAATATAGTAAATAACGATGGGTTTGCTGGAAAAATGACTACAGTTGCTGAGCTACCATAATAAGCAATGCCCTTTGCTTGGGAACTCCAACGCGTCATTCATATATCAATGGGCTAGAAATATTCAACTAGTTCGTAACAAATCCATAAATACCAGATTCTACGCTACCATAAACTTACTCCTATCTGTAGCAAATTCTCCAAGTGTAGTATGCAGAATGGCACGGATTCTATTCTTTGCGATTCGCCAGAAGCTACCAAAGTGGGTAGGGGTTATTCTATGATACTACATGCGTAAATGGAGCATCCATGGGCATGATTCATTAGTATGCCTGAGTAAGGTTACAAATCAACACTGTATTTGCTGGTAAGCTGTGATAGTGAGGATGGGATGGCAACCATCAAAGGAGCTTAATGGCATATGCTCTTTGGCTTCTGCGGAACTCAAAACAAAGATCTGGTCAAATAGCATACCAAACATTTGATATTTGGAAGATGGTAGATCACTTGCTAATGTAGGCTAGTGGTCTAGAGGGTGCTTCATTATGGAGTAAAGTTATTGCAATTGTGAGTTGTTGACCATTAGGCTCCCCAATGGCTGAGCCCTCACCAAAGATCTTTTGGATGGGAATTACCATGCAGGCCTTGAAGTTGGCATAACCAAAACGAAAACTAGAAACGAGCACTTCAATGCTACGCATCCTTGTGAAGATTCGGAAATAATGCTAGTTAACTGGTCTGTATCAATTGCCACCTCGTTGCACCATGATGAGGGGTAGAAAATCTAGGGTTGGTGCGAGTGGCACTGTCGAAACATTCTAGTGAAGCAGATACGTCAATCAGTAAGCCGTCAGGTCTCGAGGTTATATCTAACAACGAATTTATAAATTGTTTCTATACGGGTCCGTATTACAATTCGAAAATCATGTAATAGTACAGGAAAGGATGAGTACATAAACAATATGGAAGAGAGATGGTGAAATGGTCTGAGAGCATAAGAAAAGGAAGTCCTGATAAGTAATTCAAGGTAGCAGGTTTGGATGCGGAAAGATGTGTTGTACATTCAGGACAAGGTGATTTTAAGAATTAAAGTACTAAAGATGCGCCGTTGATATCTATCTACCCGGTAGATACACATATAATGGGTAATGTACATTTAAAATCCACCAAATTGACTGTATCCAGAAGGAAAGCCACCATTATACTGTCTGCCACCTCCAAAACCATGACTATGGCCGCCAAATCCTCCACCAAAACCGCCATGAGCACCTCCAAAGCCGCCTTGGCCACCAGTGAACATCTGGAAGAACACGTCGTTGAGATCGTCACCTCCAAAACCTCCACCCATACCCATACCGCCTTCAAGGTCAGCACCGGAATCAAATCGTTGACGCTTAGCAGGATCCGAAAGAATGGTATATGCCTCACCAATTTCCTTGAACTTGACCTCGGCCTGTTCATCGCCAGCATTCTTGTCTGGGTGATATTGAAGAGCAAGCTTTCTGTAGGCTTTTTTAATCTCGCTATCACTGGCATCCTTGCTAACACCCAACACCTTGTAATAGTCGACGCGCTTAGACTTCTTCAACTCCAACTCGGCATTGTGTAGCTCTTGACGAATTTCACGGTTGCCCTGATCCAGATCTAGAGCGCTGCGGAGGTCCTTAACAGCATCATCGAACATTTCGAGTTTGAGATAGTTGTCTGCCCTACGTCTGTAAGCTTTGACAAAGCTAGGGTCCAGCTCGATAGCAACGTTACAATCATCAACTGCTTGTTGATATTTGTTCATCTAAATGTCATCATTAGTAGAAGAACCTAGTTAAAGACGATAGATGAGGATTACCTTAGCAGAGGCAGTAGCCCTATTGCTGTAGATCTTGGAGTTACTGAGGGAGTTGTCACTATCGATTTCGAGGGCAGCGGAGTACAAGTCGTAAGCTTCTTGGTAGTTACCGGCCAAGTAAGCCTCGTTTCCGGCTTTCTTCTTGCTGTCGATGGCTTTGATGGTCTATAGATGAAAGATGATGAGTACTCGCGGCTTCGGCTTCCAACTATGCAAACAATTACCTTCAACAAAGTTCTCGCCTTGTGGTAGTCAGGATCACATCTCAAAGCTTCTGTGCAATGAGCCAGAGCCTTAGCGTGGTCACCTTGACGGTAAAGAATGGTGGCTCTCAAGTATAAGGCATCAGGATTGGTTGGATCCGCACGCATCACTTCACTTTTGAATGCAAGTACAACATTAGTATTTCCAATACACAGAACGTTTCAAAGTCATGGCACATACCTTGCAATCCTTACTGCATCATCGAAATTCTTGGTAGCGCACAAGATTTCACCACGAAGCAACTTCCATTTGACAGGTGCAGTAATACCGTCGGAGCTAGTCTCTACAGTGGAAATCAGCTTGGAAATACATGCCAGTGCATGAGAATAATCCTTGGCTTCGAAATAGGAACCAGTTTGTTCCAAAAGAATTTGGTAGTTTTGAAGATTATTCAACTCCTTGCGGGCTTGAGCATTCATAGGATCCGCTTGAAGGATAAGGTTGAATTGACGCCCAGACTCCGATAAGCTACCCAAAGCCAAATAACATCTAGCCAAACGGAAGTAGCCCTTTTTCAAACCATCAGCCACATTGCAATCAAGATGTAAAGTGCGCTATGAAAACAATACCTTTTGGAAGGTGTCATCAAGGGCTATCGCCTTACGACAATCCTCTACTGCATCCTTGTACTTTCTAAGCATCATAGCGGCCGCAGCTCTGTTACCGTAGTAAGCAGCTACTGGGGAGATATCTAAAGAAAATCACAAGGTTACTTGGCTAAGCGCAAACACTCATAGGTTATAATTGAACCAACCGATCGCTTGGGTATACAACTTGATAGCTTCCTCATAATGGCCAAGCTTGTATTCCTGGTTAGCTTGATTTTTGATTTCTTCAGCAGTGCTAAAGAAGAAACGAGAGTTTAGCAAAAGTTCCAAAACCCATCTTCATCTAGATGACTTATTCCAAAATTTTATTTGAGCAAAGGGAGGCGCTAACTTACTTAATTTCGTTGGTCATGGTTATTATTCAACAAGTAACGTAAACAGCAGGCGAAAAAGGACTGACAGAATAGAACAAAGAGCAACCGCTGCTAATAAAGCAAGGATAATGTCGGACCAACTTCAAAACATGGCCTTGATGAAATATATATCAGGGAAGCGGATTGCACCAAAAAAAAACAAAAAATCTCCCCAGATGAGTAAATCCGGAGAACATATATTTCCCCCTACTCTAACAAAGATCTCCATGCAACAACCACATCATACAGGTAGCCCAATTGCGAATTCTAAAATCTTTGGAATCTCTCTTTTCAACGAATGAATCGCGGTTGAATTATTGTTTTTTCCTTCCATGAGAAAAAAATCCTCACCATAAACCAATGAATCCAGGAATTGTCTAACATTTCGGATTCTTCCGGTTGCTGTGACCAGCCTGCTGAAAGCAGCCCCCTCACCCCCAAAACTATCCGGATTCATTAAAGCTTCTATCTGTTTCGATCAAATTCCATGACACTTTGTACAAGATGGACTCAGCGTAATCTGCTTAGCCAACGGCTAAATATTCGATTGTATTCATTTGGAGTTTAGTAATCATTCTATATTTTGGTATAGTGGAGTGATTCAATCCATAATTAAAAATCCCACAGTCCCTTAAACACATGACTAATACTAAACATTGTTTAAAGGCCGGCTGAAGAACTGTCCCCCAAGGGGAATGATCGCTAACACTCTGCACACATGACGTGGATATTTTTTCCAAAAGCCTGATTGCATGTTGAAAAAGGGTGGCTTGAGCCATATACCAGCATGGGTATGTAAAGTGGTTTGTTTGTCGAGGACATGGTATAATTGTAGAATGTTTATAGGCTTTACAGGGAAACCGAGACGTAACATTCCAGATTTACCAACCAGTTTGACATATGCGTATTTCAGTAATATATAGGGATTTCGTTTTAGCAAGACTGTTGTATACAAGACTATGAAAATAAAAGTGTTAAATAGTACCCCTCAACACGGATGCGACTCAGACAAAAGAAACCCGAGAGCTTTGGAAGTGAAGGTTAATATTCGTAATGCTCCCTGGAAAAGTTGGGATCTTGAATAAATGGGGCCAGAATTTTGCTGCCAGTTTGTATCAAAGGATGGCCGGCAACACTAGTTAAATGTTCAGGTTAGTTGTTTTGTTGGTGATAGTAGGGTCTGTATGGTTGAAAAATGCCTATTCTGACATTTGAAGGAATCTTTCCAAGCCTTCACGGCGATGCTCGATTGTTTCATCAGAGAATCGCTTGGTGAACACTTTACCCGGGAGATGGGGTATATTCACACGGGGACATTCTCTTTCCAACGTATCGCGAAACCATTCAAAGTCTCGATAACGTCTACGCACGGAGGAGGAATCTAACTTGAAAGTAGGAAGATTTGTCTAGGAAAGTAGCGGTCAGCAAAATGGAGCTACTAAACCGTTCATTCCCACAGGAATAAAGCCGATCCTTCTATGAACCTATTACTTACTCTGCATACTATCTCATAGTCTGTGTACATTTTCCTTCCAAACCCTGGTTAAAAAGACAATGAGGCTTCTGCATACACACGTATGTTGATACTCAGTTACCATGTGTTTGTGGATTTCTCACTTCTATCTCGAGGAAGTTTTCAGGCACTCCGTAAATGTCATCTAAAGATTGTTCACTGATGCTCGGCCTGATCCCTTCTCCAAATGCGCGATGCAGAGTCATTTTCGTCTATGGGAAGGAGAGGAGCCGGGTGGGGATTGTGGAGCGTTATGATAAAAAGATATCCTGGTACGCGGTTTGAATATCACTACAGCAACGAACCGAGAGGTCCAGATTTGCCAATTGCATCAAACTCCATACTTACGAGATGATCCGGTATCGGCTCACCAGCACTACTTCATCCTTTTGATAGTATATTTCATGAGATGATTACGTTGAGGTTGGTTTCATATTCAATGCAAAGTTTACATATTACACGGATGTTATATTTGCCCGCCCGAATCTGCATGTTCAGCATAGACCCAGTATCGTTGGTGTGCGTAAACTGGGATTCCTGGGTAGATTGGCAGATTAATGTGAGATGCTTGACTGCATTTGTGTTACTTGCTTGGGGCCTTCAACCAGTTACATTCTTTACTTGGAAGCAGTGATTCATTCGCAAAGAGTATCCAGAAGAACATCACAATGTATCTTGGTGGCTTGTTCATAGTTGAACGGCATAGATTACGCAACCAACCATTCACAGGCTTTTAAGCTATCCTCAAGCTATCTCGCTTAACTTCGATGAATTAAGAACCGTGGCTGATTAGCTGTGACGACTCGAGTACACATGCCCATTCTAAATCCGTACGGCCCAGTCCCAAACTCCTGACCCAAGTAGTCCAAACGGCAACAGAATTTGTTATATGACCGGCATGCTAAATTATTTTATTCCACAGAGGAGATGGGCGCAAGTGCGCTTGCCACGCATGCATACTGTCACTCATGCCAGTCGCCACTAGACGTTCCTATTTCAAGTGATCCGCTCCGTGTAATTATTAATATTCTCATCGGCTGAAGTCGATGCTGAATGAATGGTCGTGACTCAAATTGTGTCATAATCAATTCTATTATTAATACTAGCAAGCGTTGCGGTATATTCATAGACCATAGATTGTCGCTCATGCTTTCTGCATCCGATACCAAAGCCAAGGTGTCCACTCGAGTGGCCACCTCTTCCGACGAGAAGAACATAGATCGAATCCATGCTATGATACATGAAGCTTTCCGTACAGGTACTTGTTCCTCACTTATTCTGTTGCCTATAAATCAGTAGTTTGATATTCTCTTCAAGAAAAATCATGGGCAACCGAGGCTCATATAGTTAGTGGAGAACGTATCACCAAAGATGCCTTGAAAGAGATCGTCTGTGACGATAAGCAACCGTTTATTTTAGCAGAGCTTCAAGACTCGGGTGAAACAAAGATCGTTGGCTGCATTCGAATTCAAGACCTAGTTGACCCCAAAGAGAAATTGCTTGGGCTATTCTCGGTCGACCCAGCTTATCAATCGAAAGGTATTGGTGGCACGTTGGTCGCTACAGCGCTTGACCGCATGAAAGGAAAGCAAGAGCGCGCGGTAATCTGGGTTCTTTGTTCACGGGCCGACGTTCTAGCCTGGTATCAACGACTTGGTTTCTACAAAACCGGAGAAACCGAGCCATTTCCATGGCCGCACCTGCTCAAACAGAAGGGCATCTACCTTCAAGTTCTTAAGAAAGATTTGTAGAGAGATGTGTTCGAAGACTGGTGTCAATATCCAGGAGCATTTGATCCATTTTCGGTTCAGTAGTTGAATAAATGAGAATGCTGAAGGTGGTACTTCATTCCTTCCGTGCGCACTCATTATCATTGATTTCTATTAATTTGAGAAGCTGGACACGTAGGTAGATTAAATCCTCTCGAGAAATCGTTGATATTGATGCTGTAAGGAAATCGTAAATCACTCTGAGGCAGTGCAAGCGTCCGTCAGAACGTTTTTATCGAAAACCAGATCACGATGGCAGAAGAAAAGTGACTGCTTTGATCATCAGTATTGAGTATTTCTGTGACACTCTGAGCGGAAGCGAAGCTCGAAGCAAGTTGAGTCAGAGGCAAATGCTTGTACATTTAGGACTTCTGGATTTATTATGATCATTATAGCAAAATTTGACAAAATTTCCGTTATTGCATTAGAATAAAATAGAAACCAAGCTTTAAAGGCCCAGGGTAGTGGAGGCAGTGGGAGATTATAGGATTAATGGTAAATCTATTAAGATTAAATATTGTATAGCGAGTTCAATCCGTGAATACTTTTGCAGACCACCATCCAAGATCCACTGCCGTACTGGAGGTGACCTTGCTCTATTAATCTACGCTCATACATTAACAACTCGTATACGAACCGAAGGTTTGGCTGGATAACAACTGTCATTCGTCGGGCCCTGGTAATCAGATACGCTTCGGAAAAGGATTTCTTCAGTGCTTTCATAAGATAGGCAATCACAATGCTAGCTGATCGGGACACACCGACTCGACAGTGCACCAGAACCTTCTTGTGGGCTGCCTCGGCTGCCTCTGACGTGGAAGATTAATGTTAGCATTCGAACCAACCATAACTATGTTAGGAATGACTCACCTATGAACTCTACACACTCATCCAAGTAAGGAACCAAGGAATCAACACCGTCGTCTAGGAGGTTATCCAAATACAATATCTCGAAGGCACGCGTGGATTGCTTAGTGTCTTCACCGGCACTGAGGATATGTGTAATTCCTAGTAGCCTCAGGAGATCAGGGTTTGTGGCGTGGTTGTAGTCTCCAAGATACAAATAGGGTAATATTCTCGAAGGAAACGAGCCTGTGGCAAAATTCACGACCGTTAGTTCACATCAAATGCAGCTTCTGAATGAGCATTCCTAGAGTACCTCTAAACTTGGAGTTGTAGAACCAACTGGAGCCTATTTCCTTGGCAGCCAACAGATCCGTTTGAAGGGTGAGGTTGTCTGAAACATTAATTTGGCACTTGTCGTTACCAGCAGCATTTAGGCTTCCCTGATGCTCCTTCTCTGCCTCTATTGTGGCCCATACTAAATCCTCGACACACATCAGAAGCTCTAGATCGTGTTGGGCCACAGAAAAGCTTCGCTTGGTCTGCAATATAAAGTATGCCTGCGGAAGGGTTAACCGGTAACAATACATAAGATAGGTAAGCACAAGGACAGAGGTTTCGGAGTAACCATCGCCACAATAGATCAGTATACGCCGGCCCTCCTCCGCTTGTCTCTTGATGAACTGGACAGTATTCACGATTCGCGTAGTAACTGATTCCATGGATTCGGAAGGGTGCGAAATCCCAACTCCAACTTTCATATGAACTGTTGGTCCGGACAAGCTTTTACTCTCCGGAGGTGGGAGCTTGATAAGCTTCTGAGCCAACGCTTCAAGGTCAGCGTCGTCAGGATACTCAGCAAACTCGGAAGTCTCAAAGCAAATTGATATGTTGTTGGGGTTTGACGTAGCCAGGTTGTATATCTCAGGGACAGGATATAATTCGTCCGGTTTACTGAACGGTGCATCTTTGCCATTTCCCACCTGGGATTATGAGGGATTAGTTTTCCAGCAGATTGCAGGATTGTATTAAAGTAGGCCTTACCCAGACGTTGGAGGACACTTCGCTTGCCCTGGTAAAGATTCTGCACTCTTCCCGCTCCTGTGACCAGTAGTTTATATAATTCTTTATACACCCTTGAGCATCAACAGTTACGAGTTCCGGGAGTAAGGCCTCTATCTTGGAGAATGGGTCTAAAGAAGTCATTTTAGGAGTCGGCCTGACGAAAAATCATATAAAACTAATCTGCATACCGACTACTACGTAAGTATTATATGTTATTCCATTATACCCTTGACTGGCTTTCCTTGCTTGTGCTATGTTCATTTGGGCGAGAGATACCTTTTGGGCCATTTCCAAAGCGGCATCGTCACCTTCGGTACTATAAACTACAATATCTGAAATGGAAGCATATCGAGCAATCTGGCTGGCGAAATTCCTCAAATTTAGAGCTCCATCGTTGGTAACTAGGCTCTGTGGAGGGAGAAATGACCAGACTGGAGGCTGTCCAGTAGTAGTGGGAGTAGAAGTGATAATTTCTTCAAAAAAGACTGAGCCTGAAAGTCGACATTTGGTTGCTTCTTTGGAGCTATGAAGTAGAACGAGCCCCTTGTAGTAGGGAAGATCAGGCTGGCTCAGCTTGAAAAGTTTTCCTTTTTCGTAATCCGTCAGGTCAATAGCATGTAACCACGGGAAAAGGGTATGGACTGGAAGTGGTTGAGCATTGTAGGCTTTATGGAAGGTTACAAATTCAGCGGCACTGATTTTTCGTACCGGCGGCTCTTCACACATATAATCATATTGGTTTGGATCGGGGGCAAAGACTGGGCGAATTTTTGAGCCAAGAGGGTGTGTTTCGGAGGTGGTTACCATGAGGACAATTACTTGGAAGGGTACTTGAATTAGGGATGGAACCAATTCAAGTTGTGTGCTGCTCTCGAGGTTTGGAAGAAAGAACTAATTGAAAATAATATGGGTCTACAAAAAGAACTAACAAGTTTGTTTACCAAAAAGATCGAAGAGTAATGTCTACAAGAAAAACCTGGTCTAATTTTAGGCAAGCCTGAGAGAGGCCATCCTATTAGCATCGCCCATTTTCAACTTATTTAAGAATCATATCCCATTTCGTTGTTGATTTCCTGTTGAGTCAAATTACAACTCGGTTTGATTCGCCAGCCAATCACCAGGGAGTCTCTATATTTCGGGGAATGACCAACATTCGGAGAATATTTTCATCTCTGCACCTGGTGTTATTGCTCTCAGTTTGGAAAGTAACGCAATTTACAGGCACCACCTGTGTGGTCATGAGGTTTCTATGCACAATCATACGACCGTAACATCGAACTGATTTATTTAAGAAATGCTAAATGACTGAACCCGCTGTAAGGCCAGCCGAAATTTGCAGAATGGAGCTGCGATGCATGAGACAAGCAAAGTTCAAGAAATTTACAATCTACTGCTTAAACGCTCTGTGATCTTCAAGATATCCGAGAAGATTCCAAAAGCTGTGACTGCAGCACCGGCACCGGCGCCCTGAACGATAAGTGGGCTGGGGAATCTCTCGGTAGTGAATGCAATAATGTTGTCACTGCCCTTAAGTGAGGCAAATGGATGGGAGGCGGGGTATCTAAATGCGGGTGTTTAGAATGACGAAGATTATGGACTTCCCGTACCCATACTCACCTCATCAACTTTACGGAGCTCTCACCATTGGGATCAACCACACCAACATATCTGAGAACTTCGTTGTTGGCCAATGCGGATTCGTTCAAAGCAGCGAAATGGGCATCGAACTGAGGAAGCTTTTGCATAAACTCGTCAGCAGTGGCAACCGAGCGCAACTCTTCGGGTACAATGTTCTCGACGGATAAAGTCTCCAAGGAAACATCAAGTCCAGCAACTCTACCTAAAATCGTCACCTACAAATAATATCAGCATATACTCAAGGCTGATGCCAACGACCGGACTAACCTTGCGAGCAACATCCATACCGTTGAGATCGTCACGTGGGTCGGGTTCCTAAATGGCAGCGCAAGGTTACTTTGGGGGGTTACTTCGTTGGACCCATCTCAACTGTACTTACGGTGTAGCCATTATCCTTGGCAATCTTCACAATATCGGAGAAGTTCTGCTTGGGAGCAGATGCGTCCAAAGTAGAATAGTTGTTGAACAGATATGAGAGTGTACCGGAGAAGA
This sequence comes from Basidiobolus meristosporus CBS 931.73, assembly GCA_002104905.1. Classification (NCBI taxonomy): domain Eukaryota; kingdom Fungi; phylum Basidiobolomycota; class Basidiobolomycetes; order Basidiobolales; family Basidiobolaceae; genus Basidiobolus; species Basidiobolus meristosporus. Next base: position 116,444 of record MCFE01000029.1, on the reverse strand, counting down.
TACCCTCGATTTTGACGATACGATCGCCAGTCTTCACCAGGTCCGAAAGAGTGCTTAGGACTGGAAGACCGGCACCAACAGTGGCCTCATGGTATACAAAGGGCGCCTGAGCTCCGGAGGTAAGAGACAAGATCTTCTTGTACAAAGAAAGATCTCCGGCAAAGCCCTTTTTGTTGGGTGTGACAACGCTGATGCCCTGCTCAAGCCAGAGAGGATATTGCTCGGCAATAAAATCGCTTGAAGTACAATCAATAATGATAGAGTGATTAGGGCCTGCAGCAAGGTGGTCAGCAAACTTCTTCAAATCAGCTGGAAGGCCTTTGGTAGTTAGCAACTCTTTCCAGGCAGATAAGTCTAGGTTTTGAGAGCTGGGGTTCAAGAGCATGCGAGAAGAATTGATGATAGCGGTGACAGCCAAGCTGTCAGATTTTCTGGTGATGTAGTTCTTCAATTGAACTAAAAGCTCGCTGCCAACGAGGCCAGGACCAACAATACCGATATTGAACATTATGAAGGATACAATAGTGTAGAAGCTTGACAAGCGGTATGCAGCGGTATATATAACGAAACCAGTGATAGCATGTTACGAAAAATGAGTCATCGAATATCCAGGCACAAACGAATGTCATCTGAGGAATGCGATTGTTAAAAGAGATATCTTCATCTACTTCCAACGTGATTGGCCCTTGGTATCAGATAATCATCAAAATGTGGAAACGGTCTGATGCTGCTGATCTTGTGCATGGTTATCAACGCATAAAAGCATGCTCGACGGGCAATACAATTACTGCTATAGAAGTGATCGGGCAAGTTTAAGGCTGATTTCCTTTTATTGTTTAGATTTATCTGTACTAATGAGGTCTTCAAAAAGGGCCTTGAGACCCATTGATGGATAGGATGTATATGCCAGATTAGTTTTGAAGTGAGTTAGTGTCTGCTTTCTCAAGGTACACGCGCAGGCGGTCCTTAAAGTCATCCAGGTCTATATAGGTTCCCTTGAAATGGCGGGGCCCCGAAGCAGCGTCAAAAGCGGTTCTACCATGTAAAACCCTGCGGTTGGCAAAGAGGACTAAATCGCCTTGATTAAGGCGTGTCTGATAGAGGAGTGATGGGTCGGCAATAATGGAAGTGAAACGCTGAAAGGCTTGGTAGAAGACTCCCATCTTTTCTTGCGGGATCTCCAGAGGCCCTTGGAAAGGTGGGGCATAGTTGACTATGAGATGATCGTTCAAACTATTGTCCACAATTGTAGGACGTCGAAAATGCATGTGACGCCCATCGTTTATGTAGTGGAAGGTCACCGGGATATCGGTTAGAACTTTGTAATCTTCAGGATATCTCTCCTTCAGAATCTCGACAGCCTTGAAAGAGTCCAGGAAAATACTATCGCCTCCAATAGCGTCATTACGGAGGGAATGCAGCAGCTGAACTCCGGGTGGGGATTCGAAGTAACTAGATGGTAAACAAGCGTTGGTATCTACTTTGAAGATCAATGAATACTTGAGGTTCTTACAGTAGATCCATGTGTAGTCCTAGGAAAAGCGAAGTGTAGGCAATGTTTTTAGCTTGCGGCACGCTTTTTACATCCCATGATTTTCCATAAAATGTCTCCTTGATAGCACCAATTCTTTTAGCCACTTTCACAACCTCCTCATCCTCTGTGGGAACCCCTGAAAGGAAGCAAAGACCGTAATCATTCAATTGCCTCAAGCATTTTAAAAGACCAGTTTCGCTATTCATATATTCGTTATATGTGATACGCAGATTTTCTTTTCCCAGCGTTTTGGGCTCCCAAGCCACTGGTGACAAATGGTTATATCTGAAGCGTTTTTGACTCTCTTCAGAACCGTTGTTTTTCAACCAATTCATGGGATATGTTGATACATGAGGAGCCTGAGGGTTGGAGTTGCTGTGGTTTAGCAGCTCTTTTGACCAAGCGATGGTTACTTGCTCATCCTCCACCTTTACCGATGTTGGCTTAATATCCAGAGGAACATCGCCCGAAGAATGCAACTTCTGGCGGTTGTCCGGATGGATGCAGCGTGGACAAGGACAGTTATCACGAAGCCATAAGTAAGAGAAGTGACCCTCGCCTTCACCCTGTGGCCACTTGACTACAAGACTTTGGCCTTTATCCTGGGCACTATCAGTAGGGGCTTTTACGGTCGCCTCAGCGAGGGTAGTTTGCAAACGATAAGTGGTTAAAGCAGTGGCCTGTTGCAGTTACTTGGTTTAGTCACGGGTAGTAGCTGAATATTGGGAGTCAAATAAGAAGTAGCTTACCTGTCTTAAGTGCCCTAGAGGGGTTGCTATAGTGCGGCTTGAACGCGCCAAGGTATTATTAACCGTACTATGTGATAGAGAGAGGATCCTTCGGAAAACCATGATACATTCAAACTGCATGTGAAAGTACTTTGAGGCTATATATACACACAATTCCATCCGAGACAGTGCCCTGAATTTACTCACGCCGGAAAAATAGCTCGGCAAATACATGGAAATATGTGCTGTATCATCAGGTTAACAGTTACGATCTGATTATCAGAGTGCCATTTCCGTAAGCAAGGTTGGATGTAGCTGGTGAGCACCAGCGACTGTAACTCAAACATTTTCTGGGATGTCGGATCGAAGATGATTTGGGGGTCAGGGAGTTGCATTATTTGTCAATTGTTTGTTGAACATTGTGTGGTCATATGAATAGATCTCATCAATTAGTCGTTTACATTGGACGGTCTCAGGATGTCTAGGCTAAATAAAATGAAAAATCATCGTTCGAATTCAAGTGAGCAGACCCGACATTCCGCCCTTTAAACCACTGTTATTTGCTAACGGTTGCTTTCATTCTGATTAAACAAAGCCCGTGGAAGCTACCAAGTGTGACACCGTAAATACATTCTATTCAATTTACGTTCAGAACCAGATGAAAAATTCATCCCGAAATCACGTGATTTAAAGCTGAATAGCGTCAGAAATTAAGTCGGTCACAACGGGCCAAAATATTGGTTGTTTAACTTTTCCATCATGGCTTCTTCATATGGTATGACTTTAGAAAGCAACATTCTGTATGAACATTTTCTAATCTTATTAACTCTAACCGATCTTAGGCTCTAAACTGAGCCGAGAAGATTATCGTCGACAGAAAGATCTTGAAGCAGCTCGTAAAGCTGGTACTGCTCCGGCAGAGAGAGATGAGGAAGGAAATGAAATCAATCCTCATATTCCACAGTATATCTCAAAGGCACCTTGTAGGTTCTTTTCGTGGCAGTGTCGATTACCCAAGATTCACTAACACTTCTATTAGGGTATCTCGACACTGGGGCGCCAACGTTAAAGCATCAACGTGCATCAAATAGCACAGATAAATTCAATGAGAAGGCGTATAACAGAGGTCAAAAACTCGGGCCTGCAGCGACAAAATACCGTAAAGGGGCTTGCAAGAATTGTGGAGCGTTAACTCATCAGACCAAAGATTGCGTAGAGCGTCCACGTAAATTAGGGGCCAAGTGGTCGGGAAAGGATATCAAAGTAAGATAAAAAAGATCGAATTGGGATTTCATTATATTAACATCCTCATCTAGCCTGATGAAAACATTCAAGACGTCGATCTAAGCTTTGATGGCAAGCGTGATCGATGGAATGGATACGATCCCAGAGAACATGATGAACTATACAAAGGTAAGCACGGTTCAATGTTAAAAAGCGAACTTTCACACCGTCTTAGAGCTACTTGCATTAATTCTTGATAATGTAGAGTGGGAGATGATTGAGGAAGAGAGAAAGAAACGAAAAGCTCAAGAACTTGACAAGGCTGTTGTAGAAGGCCAAGCGTCAGCCGCTAAACTTCAAAAACTAGCGAACAAAAGCGGCGAATTTTCTAGTGACGATAGTGATGAAGACGAAGAAAAATACGCAGAGAAGTCTGATATGCCCGGACAAAAAGTTGACACGAAAACAAGAACTACAGTTCGTAACTTGCGGTAAGCGCTATTGTGAATACATAATCAGTTCACCCTATAACTCTGTTTAGTATTCGTGAAGATACTGCGAAATACTTGAGAAACTTGGATCCCAGCTCTGCTTACTACGATCCCAAAACCCGCTCCATGCGTGATAACCCTACAAAAGACATTGCCCCCGAAAATGTATATTGTCAAAGTTCTATTAATTTTTCTGGCTTGGTGTCTGGTAGTAATACATCTTTTAGCTTCTTTATGCTGGTGACAACTTCGTACGTTACTCGGGAGATGCCACTCAAATGGCAAAGATGCAGCTCTTTGCTTGGCAGGCTAGTGACCGCGGAAATGAGAATGTTCATTTGCAAGCGAATCCAACTCAGGGTGAATTGCTTCACAAGGAGTACCTTGAAAAGAAGGACAAATTGAAGGACACAACACGTGACTCAATTCTGGAGAAATACGGTGGTGTTGAGCATCTTGAGGCTCCTCCTAAGGAACTGTTGCTAGCTCAAACAGAAAATTATGTTGAATATTCTCGGACGGGTAAAGTTATCAAGGGTCAGGAAAGAGCTATCGCAAAGTCGAAATACGAGGAGGATGGTAAGTGCCAAGCTATATGCATATCTAACGAGAGCCTTGCTAACTATTTCTTTCCTGAAAAGTCTATATCAACAATCATACTTCAGTGTGGGGCTCATACTGGGAGGATGGTAACTGGGGATATAAATGCTGTCACTCGTTCATCAAGAATTCATACTGTGTTAAACTTTGAATGCTTCCATCGACTTGTGTGCTTCTTATTAATATTCGGTAGATCTGTACAATTTTACATGCACCTTTAGTTTTCTGTTAGAACCAAATAAACGACCCAATAGTTCTTAACCATTTTGTTAGGCCTGATACAGAGTATGCACAAAAGAGCATACACTAGGGCAATGCGAAATGGACCTTCTCTAGCTATGGATAGCATGTCACATTAGCATTAATTTGAATCACAAAGTGCTTTAAAGTATTGCGTATTCAAGCGGACTCTGATCGTCCCATCGTAAGTAGTAGGCGCAATTGAGACATCTTGTATGTAGAAATTAAGGATACAGACCAGTTTTGCCCAAGGTACCATGGGTTCAGGGTGATCACAATTTCAAATCTGCCCAGAGGCAATTGTAGTCGTATTAGCTGACGCAATATTGTCGTGCTGCTCGGATCTTGCTTGCTAGAGTATTGCAAGTTGAGTGGATAGGAATGCGGTGACCCATATACATGTTTTACGAGGATTCGGGACCAGACCCTGTTGATGAGATTGGATTCCCTTCTTTGTGTAGCAGAGTGACCTGTATGTGATGGTGGTAATGATGACTTCGCACTCATTATTGTAGTTGTGGCCTATTTCGAATGTGCTTAACCAAAATTGCACTGGCCTCTGTTGTGGTATATAATCTGACATTTAGATCAGTACGGTAGCGAACTTGAAGGCATCAGCATATATACCTGAAGTTGTAGCTCAAGGAAATCTGGCTATCAAAATACTCGAACATCAAACGGCTAATCTCCACAATATCGGAGATGCATGTATTGCAGTTTTGCAATCACGCGGCGATATATTTGAAACTTCGTTCGGGTGCATACACTGTAATCATTAGCTTGCGGAGATGACCAAGATTCACTAGTACATACTAAACAAACCGTTTCAAACGATGCCCAAGACGGAAGTTGAACATGTATAAAGTATCTCTAGATCCTTTCAGTCCTCAGGTGTTGAGAGAAAATCTTGTACACTCTACTCTCCCTTTAATTTAACCCCTTGTATTTATTCTTAACCTGTTTGCTAGAAATCCAAAACCAAGTCCGAATATCTAGAGTAATGCGTCGATCCCACGTAATGTTAATGTATGTTGCCCTCATGGCAGCGTTGGCCCAAGCGCACATGGAGATGAAGAAACCCTTAGCTCGTAGATCAAAGTTCAATCCATACCTCACCATTGATCAGATCGACTACTCGTTGAGTTCGCCATTAGGAACATCGGTAAGTCACTTGTTACATATCTTCATTCAGTACTGCCACTAACATCAAGAAAGTATCCATATCCATGTCGAGGAGCACCTAAAGGGAGCAGTGTAGCAACCTATAACGCTGGTGATAAGATCCAGGTGGAGCTCTTTGGCGAGGCAACCCATAATGGTGGTCATTGCCAATTCGCAGTATCTTACGACGAAGGGAAAACCTTTGTGGTCTTGCGGACAATAATGAAGACCTGTATGCTTGAGGGCTTGAGTTTTGATGTGCCCATTCCGGAGGGCGCACCAAGCTCATCGAATGTGGTTTTTGCCTGGACTTGGATTAACAGGTCGGGAAACCGGGAGTACTACATGAACTGTGCTGATATTACTATTGTGGGGAAAAAGAATAACGGATCCATTGTTGGGCCGAAACTTCTAGTTGCCAACTTGCCTAATTCTCCCTCAATCCCAGAATTCTTCAGTAACCAGTATGATGGTACCGACCTTTTCGAAAAGAGACCCATAATCACTGTTAGAGGTACAGAACCCAACAAATTGGAGCCAACTAGTGCTTCCCCTACTCCACGGAAGCCTTTAGCACATCCTATTATTCCAGGGATACCTCTACCCAGTTTAGGTCTCCCAATACCAAGTCTCCCGGTGCCCAGTCTCCCTTTACCAAGCCTGCCAGTACCTGAAATCCCCCTACCAAGCCCGCCAGTGCCTGGTCCACCCCTACCAAGTCTGCCAATACCTGGCCTTCCTATACCAGGTATCAAACCAATATTTGGGAATGCGGAGTCGAACTCCGAATCAGGGACTAAACTAACAAAAACCCCTAAAGAAGCTAAAATAACCGGTTACCTTACCAACACTCTAGAGGACAAAGCTGCGAATGCCGATAAAAACGAACATCCATTCGCTCGCATCCAGCTAAAATCGCACAGGTTCCTGAACGATAAAGCCTCAGAAGCCTCCAGATAGCTGAGAAACTTGGAATACAAATATACTTTTAGATCAAGGAAGCATATTTTAGTATATATATAATACACGGACTTATATCTTAGTTGACCAACCCTTGATTTTTCGTATAGATGGGTCGAAGTGGTTAATACACAAATTAATGCACGACACTGTTTCTCTTGGAATAGATGTCGTTAATTGAGGCCTGGTCCCAGGGTAGGGCTTGACATCCAATCTGGAGGGAAAGCTCTCATCAATATCCTCAAATTGGACGATGGAAATCCCAAAATTATTAAATTAACTATATATTTGAGGAGGCTCTCGGCCCATAGTCTACAAAACGTGAGTACTCTTGCAGATGCTAGAGTCAATCGGCCATTTATTTGGGAGGGATTCTAAGTGGATTAGCAATCCAGAATTTGTGTGAAGGTGGACATCGTTTGCCCCAAAGTTATGCAGAAAGGATATATTATTATCCTTGGAGGTTAATGGTGTCACAATCAAGTCTTCGTATTCTCCACACTTGTAAACAATATGGCGTATATGAAGTTCAAGATTATCGGCAGCTTTGGCATTGGCCTTGCTTATGAACATGTGCCAAACATAGTCAATCCTAGAGCTAATGCCCATTAGTACGCAGTGCAACTCTTCATGTCTTTTAAAAATACGGTCGTGGAAATTGCTATCGACCACAAGACTATCCCCAAATATCTAGAATCTGTGAACTTACGGTGGCCTAGCCACTGGTCTGTATATTAGGCTTCCCTCTGTCCTCTAACGTCTCGTAGTATTACCTCCACTGCAAGGGATTCCATTGGACTTGGTTTTTTTTGTGACAAAGCAGACAACAGCAGTGATTGAATACAGGATTGTGTATCGATTTAAGGACCGTACGTCTCAAAGGATTGCATGGTATACGTTCTACCAATTCCCCTTATCCTACCAATGCTGAATATCACTTCAAATGTGACTCTCTGTATATAGTTTCATTACTATCAAGATACCAAGGAGCCAGTTGAATTCAACCAAGGCATTTTGTAGGGGGCCGCTTGAATCTCTCCTGTCTGATAGGGCTGATTCTTTCGATTATAAGGCCTCAAAGATTAATGTAGATATTGCATCATGTACCCTATATCTAGACCAAAGTATCTCTTATGATCAAGGTGAATATCGCGTGGTTGGTTTGATACGATAGAAACTCTAAATGGGACTCAATGTACGTATCTAAAAGTAGTATTTTGTTGAGATAAAGCAGAGTGAAAAATCAGACAACAAAGCAACGATGCTACAGATCAACAGTCTCCCATCGCCAAAGCAAGTTAGGCAGTCGCACAATGTGGGTTATTTGCTTCACGAGCTGATGGGCAACCAACTCCTTGTTAAAACCAATTACAAGATTCATGTGGGGATGCATATGGCGTTAAAATACTCGTGTCGCTCACGAAATTATGCTCTGGCAGTCTTTCACGTGGACTGCTACACCTGCTATCAGCATGCACACTCAGGAGTCATGTGTGATGTCACTGGGGCTAGAAATGCCATGTTGATTCCAAAAGCCCAGTCCTTAATCAAAAAAATATTAGTAAATAAGTGTTCAGAGACGAGTGCATCATACAAGACGATCGTGATGAGAGCTGGAGAGTGTGGACTATATGTGCTGCCTTGCTCCACAAATACATTAAAAAATGTCACAACTGCTATTTCATGGATTGGGGTAAACGATCCCTCGCTGTATCTACAGCAGGGATAGAGCTCAAAGTTACATTGGCAATGTGCTGGGAAAGGTAATGATTTTGAATTGGATGCGGCTCCCAAGATTCCTTTAAAATACCGCAGACCGCCTTCTGTTTTCAGCATCAAAAATGATTTGCATCCTCAAGGCTCTTGTCCTCTCAATTCTTATTATCTCATCAACGCATGCTGCTCCAGTCCCATCCACTACAAACAACGATTGCTCTACGATAGTAGTGAGAAAGGAGATCCGCCAGCTCTCCGATGGAGAAAGAAATGCTTTCATTGATGCTATTCAAAAGCTAAAGGAAAGTGGTGAGTATGAGAAACTGGTTCCCATACATAATGATTATGCGACAACGGCGCATATTACTCCAGGATTCTTTCCTTGGCACAGATACTACATTCGTCTTTTCGAGAGCGCACTCCAAAGAATCAACCCGGACATTGTTTTGCCATACTGGGTATGTGAAGGAATTTCCACATGTGTATGCAAGTAACTCATTCAACCTTTTTCAAGGATTGGTCAATCGATTCACAGGCACCTGAGGAGAGTGAGATTTTCAAATGGTTTGGCGGGAATGGACAGGGACCATTACAATGTGTAACTGATGGACCGTTCGCAAACTGGCGATTCAGAACACCCAATGACCATTGTTTACGACGCGAATTCAATGGCGGCGATAAAATCCTGGCCATCTATTCCTCTGAGGCGCTAAATAATATGATTAACACCATCAATAACTATGACAGATTTCGGGATCTGATTGAGAATGGTCCTCACGCAGCTGTTCACAGAGGGATAGGCGGAGACCTTGCCGTTCTTATTAGCCCAACTGAGTGAGTACAGATGTGCCAACACTGCTTATTACACTTCGCTTTGCTGATATTGTGATTTGATAGCCCGCTTTTCTTTCTTCACCATGCATTCGTAGACTACATTTGGTCACAATGGCAAATGAGATATCCCAATCTGGCCCGGCAATACAATGGGATAAACAGAGTTGGTGGCATGCCAAGCAATGAATGTGATCAGCTAAAACCATTTAATATCACAGTTGATTTGGGATTTACTACCACCTCCAAAGGCTACTGTTACACCTATAGCCCATCCCCAAGTTTTAATACAAAGACGGTGGCACCTCCATCCAAGGGGCTGATCAATATTGATCTATTAAAATCGTTATTGGGAACTGCCCCGCAATACTCGAACACCTTTGGAGGTCCCGCTCCGGATGACCGGCAAGAATCTCGGAGGATCCGCATTCCTTACTCTATACCACTGGACTATATCCAGATGTTTCATGGCTCGGAACTGAAAGTACGCGAAATGGAACTCAACAATGCCCAGTTCATTCAGAACATAAATCAAATTGCTTCTTACACTTCGCCCAACTCTCTCAGCATGAGAAATGAAACAATCAGGCAGCTGATTGATATGGGTAGAGACATTCAGACTCCATACGACAATCCGGACTTACCCAGGCCAGATAGGGCGCTTCCTGATCCCTCAAGGAGCCCTTGTACACAAGTACAATAGATATCGCTTCGGTTGGTCAAGCTACAATCATTCAAAGCCATCATTCGAACCAGTACTTGCTAAAATGATTGTGTCAATGCATTCTAAACATTAGCATACATTCATGAATTACCAAATCTACATTATATAAATATATATTCAGTTGTTCCAACAATAGCCATGAACAAAAAACCAGCAAATAATACTCTTTCAACGAAGACGAGCCTTAGAAGAGAAGATTCAAGTAGGAGCTCAGAGGCTGTTAGAAATCCGTTGGTGGTTCTACTGAACAAAGAGAATTCCGAAATATGCGATAATATGAAGAGAGTATTCTTAGAACGAGGGTTTCAGCCTAGGCGTAAATATACAATGCTTCCATACTTATCACGCCCTCAATATAACGGTTGATTTCCAGTCGCCAGTATTACCCCAGGTGCACCTGCGGTGTGTCATCTTTCATTGGGTATGTAATATTACTACACTGGATTAATGACGCAAACTTTAGGATATTGCAGTGCCAAAGCTATCGTTGGGCTTCATATATCTTGATGAGAATTCAGTACTTGACTCTTCAAAGTTCGAGCATCACCTTAAATACCTCCTTGAGAGGTCCGGTTGATAGATAAGGTATCTAGAACTACCTTGAGTATGTGAGATAACCGTGATTTCTTAGGATAACAAGTACGAAGAGAAAATACAAGCACGTATGTCTTGTATTTCACCTGAAAACATCAACCATGTTAAATTTAGCCAAAATACAAGCATAGTAAATATAATCATTAATAACTATGCACTTGTTGGAGTAATTGACCAAAATATTTAGCATCTTGGCTTCATCAAGCCTAGTCAAGATTCTACCTATCCATAATCCAGAGGAAGGTGCACAGATCGTCATGAAACTAGCAAAAAGGTTGAGTCCGACCTGTATTACAGCAACATCGGAATATATAAGAAAAGTTGGGTTGTTGAAGCCTCATATTTTTAGAATCATATTGCTTAATACATGGTAGTCATTCTATTCAGATCCTCGATTGGATATTCAGAAGCCATACAACTGGCTTCCTTTGCTATCGCAATGTTCTACGAACGTCGAGCCACTGAAACACCATGGTATTTACAGTCTCCCTCATATGCTTTTGATATTCAGCTATTCACCTGACTCCAGACTGTGTTTTACTTCAGCGCAAGTTGAAGACATTTCATAATATCATAACTGCTTCAGTCGATCAATTAAGAGATTGTTCTATCGATGAGGAAACAGCCAAGAATATAGTGGAATATTTTGAGCAAGATTACCCTACATAATTTGTGCTGTCCGTGGGCGGTTGTGGTACTGAATTTACAAATCCTGCAATTGCGAGTCAGACATGTTCGCTTATTTTAGCGCCTCCATGCCTCATCCATAGGCTATCCTGGTAAACCTTCTAAAATAGAATTTAATATATGTTTTGGCGTATTTCTTGAGCTCAAAGCTGCATTTACGATCCAATGTCAATCGCTTGAAATATGTATATTGCAGAAAGGAATTTCCGAATGTTCCGCAACATTCTAGCAGTGCTACTAGTACTATACTTCTGAGAGTCAGGTGTTGAAACGTGGATAGCACAGCATTCCCTGTATTCACCAAGAGGTGAGATTATGTGACCTTGACTGCTTCTCTTTGACCATAGGACCTACAGGTGCAGAGAGTATGGAATGGGGTCCAATCGTTGTTTAGTAATGATTATCTGTTCATACCATCTCTTCCATAAGAGTCTGTTGAGCAACAGAGAGTATCCTGCACCTATATTTGTTTGTGTAGGTCTAGGCTATCACAATTCCAGTAAAATCAAATGGCTTTGAGCGCCCCTGTGTCCAAGTAACCTCAACAATAAAATGAACTGTATTCTACTTTTTTAACTAGATTTCAAACTAATCAGATTTCGCAATAGCCATCACGAAGTATCACGGGTTTACTTAAGCTTTGTTTGCCTCGTACAACTCCCGAGCACTAACCCTATTGGGTTGTTACATCCTGCGCAAGGACTCTATCATAATCTGGATATTGTTCTTTTTCCAGTGGATTGTACATATCCTCTGGGCTCGCCAAAGACAACCCGGGCTGTAATCACAAAGAATTACAATGGCCACAAGTAGCAACGTGAAATAACAATGAATATAATACACCAACATCTGTAAGCGCCTTTCATGTTATCGACAGTTTCATTTCAAAGTTACTACTTGCGACATCTTTCTCATGCCCATACAATTTCACATGCCAACATCCTCACTCCAGAACAACAGGAATATGTGACACCTTTCGTTTATTCAAATGACAAGATGCACATTGCCAACAAAGTCAATGGTAAACTGGAAAATGGCTATATTTCAATGACCAAAGCATATCGAAGATCTATTTTGTGCAACTGCAATACTTGGGGATCGATTTCTGGTAGTATTTGCAGGAGGAATCGGCAGCAACCACCTTATGATATACGGTAGCGATTTTCTGGCACAGACGAGGAAACTTCTTGCGTTTTTCATCGCAAACTTGATTCATGCACTGAAGGAATTGATCATCACAACTCTTCTTAGTCTCGTTACAGTTGCCTAATCAAGCATCAACGGTAAGTACATCGTCATTGACCGGATCTTAAGCGAATGAAATGTACTGTAGCAGAAATCATGGACGGCACAGCAGTTGGTGAAAAGATAATCAGGAACAAGAGCACCTAATCCTTGCGGCCCGCAGCCTATTGGGAAAGGCATTAGTAAAACGGAAATGCATCAGGCAACAGATGGCAAAGTACCATTCTCAGTTGGTTTAGGTGCATTTGGAATAGGAATAAGGTTTGGCTTTTCTGGGGGGCAGACGTTACACTCCTTAGCAAGGGTAGCAATCAAGAGCTGCAAGAAGACAATGGCACTGGCACTTCGTGAGATGAACATGATGCAAACTAAGAGGCTGAGGATGGTGATGTCGAGAAGATTTCCAAGGCGGTATATATGCGGATTTCTTTTCAAAATATCGACACAAGAATTCCCAACGATGCTACCAGTTTCTGTTAGTATAACTACTAAAGATAACACAGGCTTGGTATAACGGTGAGTTCCTACAGATGCATTATCCAATCGTAGACATGTTTATACGACCGCATACTTTTTTAGAAGGATTTACACATCAAACTCACACGAGAGACATTTAACTTGATTGAACTTAGAAATTTATCATCAAAGAGTAGCTGGCGTCTTAATACCTCTGTGAGACTCTACAGCGTACCTTCTCGCTGGAAAGTTTAACAACACCAATCAAAGAAACACTCATTTCCAATCCTTACTCTTTCGGAGCAAATCCAGAGCTCTCAGATAAGACACCGTGTACACGTTTCTTCAGTTGGAAACAGTAGCCCTAATGCATTGGATGAAGTATAATTGATTGATGTCTCCCACTTAATTGGTGCACTGGGCCAAATTAAAATATAATAAGTTAGGCTTTCATTGCCACTAGAAGTAAATTCCGCCAACCCTGATAATGCTCTTCTTCATGGGAATTCTCACCTGATCTTCGGACATATCTCTTAGATTGGATGTTGCATCACCACATGAGGGTTTCCACTTGAGCATATCGATCTCGCTAATAGGGAATCCGATCAAAGTCGGATAAGGAGGTGGGTTGATAATTGAGTAAAGTGAGCCGCTCTCATCCGGACAAAAGGGATCATGGATACGACTTGGGAACAAAGGTTGACCGGAGTTCGCAGTAGGAACGCATCTGAAATCAATTGCTGCCAATAACTATCCCCAGCAAGAATGTGGCCTCAGGGAGGCATGGCAACAAGTAGTTTAGAACACTGTAACTGAAATCATGCGATGCCGCCAGTACTACCCTGAGCTTGGCTTGATTCTAGGCAAGTTTAATGAGCTCGATATATATATGTATAGATGGCTTAGTAAATAGATTCATCCTTATGATATGATCCTGGCATACATACAGATCAACGTGATGCTCAGATCAATATTTCTTGGCTATTTGGTCATAAATGGAGATTCAGGGGAATTGGCTGGTGGCCATATTATGGTTTATATCTCAGTCGTAGATACCTTCTATTAGTGTCGCTAACACCTAACACCCAGCTCTAAATCCGACAGGCGTGATAAAACATATAACACTTCAACACCATAACCATGACCGAAGATAATCACATCAGAGAAATACCCCCAGAGATCACCAACCAAGCGAATTCGAAAATCAAACAATGGTACTTCGGGATTCCGTGGCTCACCATCACTGTCATAATTGTTTGTCTAGCAGTGCGGTTGCTAGATAATGTTGCTTGGGGTTCTCTCTCTCTAGGGCCTTCTATGGGGTTAATTCCCAATAGGGTATTAGAGGGTCAGAGTAAGTATTAAGAATTTTGTGGCATTTAGCAATACGTTTAATTGACACTTTTTTCCAAGTTCATCGACTGCTCACTCATCCGTTTCCACAGCCCGGATTGTGGAGCTTAATGCTTAACCTATCAATCTTCTTACCACTCAGCAGACGTATAGAAAACTCGCTTGGGACAGTGAAATATCTTTACACTCTCCTGATAACTTTCACGGTGGTTCCTGGTTTAATTTTCCTGGTGCTCAGCGAGCTTCTGAACATATTTGTTGAGCATAACTTCATCGGTATTCGAGGCTGGATTTTAATATTTGTATCATGGGAATGCCGAGTACCGCGCAATATCAAGTAAGCCTTCACTGCTGTCAACACATCCACGCTTGCTAACCATTGTCGAAGTGTTCTAGGTATTTGGAACATTGCTTCCAAATTGTTCCCAGCGTTTGTCATGCTGACGCTGGTATTCCTAAGCCTGGATTCCTCCATCTTGATCTATCCGATTCATTTAGTTCTTGGTTACCTGTGTACTAGCCATTCATTTTAACTTTCGAAGGCCACGCTTACTAAATGATTTCTTGATAGTTGCACACGATCGCCTCGGATTTTTAAGTCTATCAACCTCAAGACTTGAAAATATGGAGTCGTGGAGGATTTTTGATCATTTCAGAGAGACACCTAGATTCGTTCGCCTCTCAGACGTAGAGCCTACCCTACCCTTATTCAACCAAAATAGTACTACGGAGACGGATACAACACTCCCACCACCACAATATACCCCGTCGGCAGAGCAATTACCCAAGTATGCGCCTACAACACAGTCCCCACTTAACCAGCCCTCATCAAGCGATGATCCATCAAACAGGGTAGACACTGCTGCAATGTATGTATGACCCTGTAGCTGCTCTCTTTAGCTTGTACTAATAATGCAATCCAGAAACGCAGTCATAGGCTTGATGGATAATCCAGAAAGCCGCTCCCTGTTGTCCTCCATTCTACCTAACCGTAGAAACCAAATGTAATTTGAGCCAGATGTAACTATTTTCGCTTCGCTGTTCTGCTACTGTTTGTGTTAGACCCATAACCAATCTCTCTGAAGCAAGAAATCTCTTCTCGTGTACGACATATGTGAAATTATTAAAGGAATATACGGGAATTGAATGACTCTGTCGTGATGATGCGTATTCCGGAATTGTTATTTAAACCGGACATAAGAGCTTATCGTATTCCAAAGGAATGGGTGTTGAGTTCAACAGAAGATTATTACATCCATCTACAGCTTATGCTGGAAGGTGCCGGTCCAGCATTTATCTGACCATTGCATTCAGTAGCAAACCAGAGATGAGATGAAGTACAGTCCGATGATTATCTTGGAATAAATCTCTGGTCATATCCAAATGGAACCTCCATCGCCATTTATGGCTACAGCCGGCCCATGAATTCGCCTAAACTGGACCTGCTCAGGGAATTGAAGGAACTACCCAATTCCATGCCATCTGTCGTAATTTCAGACATGATGTACTTACCATTGACCCATTTGGGGAATTGCAAGCTGCCACTGGCTTACACTTGATGGCTCTGACTCCATTGCGCTGTAGGCAATTACACAATCACAGCTATAGACCAAGATTCGCATCAGCGTTAATTCCCAATAGATCAAACATATACAAAGCAGCTAGACACCTATCACTAATGGTTTCTGGGGTCGGTTTATTGCGAACATAGCAGCATGTGAATATCAGTCAGCATAATTATGTTTACTTCAGATGAAACCGAAGTTGGACCATCTTCTCACGATTGGAATGAATGAACCTGTGTGGGACTGCTTTTTATTGATTTATGACTCATGAGTTTTGATCTACTTTCTACTTAACACGCCACTTCTGTTGAGGTGCTCGTAAACATTCTTTATCTGTTTATTGTTAGTCCTGATGTATAAAGTCGCCAACGCTGAACAGGGCTTCCTTCAAGTAAGTTTGCCTCGGAATCTCCGTTAGCTGGATATCCAGTATTCAGGGACCCCCTTCTTTTAGGAAGCTCCAACTCTTGGAAACCAGTTCCTGGAAGATGAGGTTCTAAGGTCGGTTCTGTCACGCCTGGTTCCAGGAAAGGTCTTGGAAAGCATTACCCCAGACCTAGCCCGTTTTGGAGGGAGGGTAGTAGAAGGTAAATCTCGACTATCAAGCAGAAACTTCAGCAGCCTTTATTCATACCTTGGAAGACATTCTTCAATGTGGAAACAACATTGAGGAAAACCAACCAAAGCTAAAGCAGTACGACCACTGGTCAAGGTGATTTTATCCAAGAAATGAGCAGCTTCTCCAGGTTCCTCATAATGTTTCTTTCTTAGACGCGTTGACGAGCTCACCACCTCTGAGGGCTGGAGACGGATGCACGATATCGCAGCAGAAGAAGGGTTTGAATATTGTTTCTTAGTGAATGAATTCCTTCAGACGTGTTAAGTTGCTACCTGGTCATAGTCTAGTGGCCATAGCCTACGAGCGGAAATATGCTGAATTCAGTCGTCTGTATCAATTCACAAAGATCTACCTTTTCGCCCCATCCTCCTCCATCTATGATTGTCCATTGTCCATGACAGGTACTCATCCCACCAGATCTTATCGATACACTGAGTTAATCTTCAATTTTTCAAGACGGTGCCGCCAGAGTAATCGAACTAATCGGAGATAACGAACTGAAGGAAGAAGTCTATCCTCGGCTAACAAGGTGACCGTTTGAAAATACTTTGCAAATCCTCGCGTTTGTTCACATTGCTTTGACATGATAGCCGCGACCCTTGTAAATTCTGGACCAGTGGCCAATGGATGACTGAACGGTGGGATCTTCAAATGCACATCTAGAACATCTTGATGTAATGGCTGATACATGTGTTGGGGAACAGGCCAGGGGGAAGCGATGTTGGGCTGACCGAAACTCTTGCTGAGCCGATCGACCCAGCCGCGAATGTATGGAGAATTGATGGGTTCAAATGGTTTTCTTCTGCCACCGACGCCAACATTACTATGTTATTGGCTCGGGGAAAAGACCCTAAAACGGGTGAATTCCAACACGGGAGCAAAGGACTATCCCTGTATTTCGCCCAAGTAAGAACGGCAGATAACAAGCTTAACGGTGTCAGGTATTTGTGAATTTGAAGCAGGTAGCCATTCGAGGCTCAGGCCTAACTCCTCGGTTCTGTAGGATCCACCGGTTGAAAAGCAAGTTTGGCACCAAAGGCCTACCAACTGCTGAGCTAGAGTTGGTGAACATGAAAGGAAAGCTGGTATCTCACTTCATGCATCCTATAGCTGGTTACTGGCCAACGCGTTGATGAAATTTCAAATTTAGATTGGCGAATTCAACCGAGGTGTCCCCAACATCTCCCACATCCTGAACATCACTCGCATTTATTCTGCGTTGGGATGCACGGCATTCATGAGACGATCCCTGTATCTAGCAAAAGAGTACGCACACAAACGCAAGGTAATCCCGTGAACATCTGCACTGACAATAGTGGATCCTCCGTTAACCACTCACACAGGCATCAGGAGCCTACCTTTCCGAGCTACCGTTACACGTTGCCACCCTCGCTGAGCTGGAATTGAAATTCCGGGGGGCTTTGCAGTTCGTGTTCTACTCGATTCAACTCCTAGGCAAAAGTGAAGCCAGCGTCGCTACCCTCGATGAGATCAACATGCTGCGTCTTGTGACGCCCATAGTGAAGCTGTGGTGCGCCAAGCAGAGCGTCCAGTTTGTAAGCGAGTGTATGGAGACTCTGGGTGGACAGGTAGGCTGCACAGCACAATCCATTTACGAACAGAGCGCATACTCACTCGTGGTCGGTCATATGAACACAGGGATACATGGAAGAGACAGGTATAGCTAAACTATTGAGAGACACCCAGGTAAACACCATCTGGGAAGGCACGACAAATGTCCTGTCCCTAGACGTTCTGAGAGTGCTACACAGATCCAAGGGGAAGATTACTGACACGCTGGTCAAGGTATGATTCCATCTCCACACAGGCGCTGATGTAGCAAATATATCTCATACAAGCACTCTAGTTTGTCGAAAGCAAGCTCCTCTTCGAGGAAAGCAAGATGCCACCAGGCGTTGTGCAGATCTTGCAGGAGGCAAGGAATGACACAAGGGCGGTATTGAAGCAAACCGTCGACTTCATTCATAAGTTCAGTAACACCAAGGATCTGGAGGCGATGGCACGTAAACTCGCCTTCGTCTTGGCCAACATTATCATATCGGTACTGTTGGTCGAGCACGCCTGTTGGTCGCAGCGGCATCAAAATGAGCACACTAGTCAACGGGATCTGATTGCGGCCAAAAACTGGGGGAGATCAATGAAGCAATCGATGGAAGAGCTAATTCAAGCCCAGAAAGATACCAGATCGGAAGGTACGTTGGCACCCACCCGCACCCAGAGCGAGCCCAACCGAAATTCAATGCCCACTGATATGTTCGTTGGATTTATTTAGATCACCTCCTTGTTTTCGGGAAAACCAAGCTGTAGATGCTCAAGAGTGTGTGATGATCAGGAAATATGTTGAGACAGGGGGGAGACTGAAAAATTAACAATAACATGAGATGTTCTGTGCATGAAGCTTGCAACCGTTTATATATTGTATACATCAAAAACCTATAGTCCATGAGCGAAGGGTGTCATTATTATATACATGAACTTGCACAAAGCGGATGTCGCTAGTCACAAACGATCTCTATGAGTCAGGTGGGTGGTATACACGGAACGACATCGCGGCTTGCAGAGTTAGGGCTAGGTGATGCCACTCGTAGCCTACCATACCTGGTGGAAGTCCCCGGATGATTTTGTGTTGGCAAATTCCAGATCGCCCTCCACCCCCTTGGTCTTGGCGGAGGGTTCAACTCGGATTTGAGGCACGCTGGTACACTCCGAGTCAGAGCGCTGTAGTAATTGTGTTGTGGAGGGTGTTCTTCTGGGGCCATGAACCTCTTTAGGCCTGAACAAAGCGGCGGGGGTAAATTTAGCAAGCTTCTGACCAAGAGGACCAGTCACTACACTGTCACCTCCCTTCTCCTCGTATGGCAAACACCTGCTCCTTTCCGACGATTTGGCAGCTTTCCTCGCGCGGTAATACCACAGGGCCACCATCAGGCCGATAAAGACAACTCCACTGCAGACATATGCGACAATAATGCTGGGGGGAACGCGAGGGCTGTCGTCGTAGATTGGGTCATGTAGTGTGGGTGCATTGGTGGGGCTTTCAATCGCGATGGAAGCTCGGAGTGTGGGGGATATGGGTGGATGGCCGATAGCTGTTTGGCAGAGACCGGTGCTGGCAAAGAGCAGCGAAGCAACGATGGCATTGGTGATACGACTCATACTACCCAAATTTGCTGGTGGAAAGAATAGGAAAGGGGGATGGGCACAAACAATCAAAGAATATGTGTAGTGGTTAAAAAGCAGCAGAGTGGAGGGTGCAGAACGTGAGCACCTGGTATATATAGGTTAGCTGGTGAAATTCGGATCAAGCGAGTAGATGACTTGCGGACACTACAGACTGAATATTAAGGAATGTTGGGCAATATAAGGAGGAAATTTTCGCGTGGAGAATCGTTACAGTCGCCAATTTTAGACTCACTGACGAGAAATGAGCGTATCAGAGCGAATGATCTTCCTCGAATCCAGAATCCTAGTTGGCAAGGTAAATCATGATTAAAGACCGAATCACAGCAAATAAATGAATTCCATGGCGTACACCTATCAATTTGGCCGGGAGCGGGATCATTGATAATGGGTGCTATTCTTAACCCATATTAGCCTCAGGCAGCTCGAAGCTCATTCGAGATTCAGAGTGGTACGAACCGCACCAAAATGTCAGTAAACCCGAGGGATTATGTCATTGGATCGTTGTTCTGATGGTGGATGTGCTCATTCTGATGAATGCCGGGTCATCTTGAACCCAGGTATCTTCGGCTCATTAGATACATATGGTGTGGCAGCACTTCCATGGTCGTTGTATACCATCAATCTACTATGCATCTTCATGGGGGCCTGAGACTGCCTTGTCATCCATAAACGCGTTGTGTAAGGTCACCACCACTACCCTACTATTCACAGCCACCGTGTCCTTCTTCGAAACCCGCCACCACAGGATTGCTTGAAACCGTATCCTGAATGATGTGGGCCGGAGTGGCCGCTTCCAGGAATGTACTCAACAATGGCCTTGAATGTGACCTCCAGATTGAGTCGTGCAACACCCACGGAGCCAACTTAAATTAGATTAAGCAGGTGTATCGTTGATTCGCCGATACTGTTGTCTTTGGATTAGACTTAAAATACTGGTCTATAAATAGCATAGATTAACATTTCATCAGCGTCCCAGTGGCATTCTACAAGGCTGGGGGATTTGCCGTCATAAGGCAGGCTGGGATTGTTGCCTGTTTAATCAAACAGCCCTCTGAACATGCCGAATTGAATCGGATGGCACCACTGGTACCGCTCAGCAAGACATACCAGCGGGTAGTGGTTATCCGGCTTTGAAGTAAATACGTCCTAGCTGGGAAATGCACATCAATCCGACTGGGGACAAGTGTTGGGGTGATTGATGTTTGGCCGATGGTTGATCCAATATATGGATCTCTAGCAGTCCTCTATTCTTATATACCTGGGCATACGTATCGTCCGGTTTCCAGGCGGATATTGTGAAAATGGTAACCCTGACCTTTGTGCTTTATATGTAGTTTACTAGAGAGACAAATCTAAGTGGGGTTTTGGATGTAGCTAATAAACAAGGGGATGCCACGGTTAGTGCGAATAATGAAGTAGAATGGTCTGTTGCATTCGAAGCGGAACGGTGCGTCTAAATTGCGGGCAGATTTGCCGATAATGACGGAGGTGGCCGCACTAGCCTTGGTACCTGACTGAGCAAAGAAAACATGTCAAGAATGGGTGCGCTGAAAGGGAATTCTGGTCCGCAGAAACTTACCTCATCAACCTCGATTCTACATTTATGCAAGATACTGCTGATTGCCAAGGGTTCCTCGGATAGCTCGTGTAGTTTGGCTTGAGCTACATCAAAGATTTTCCTGATGCCCATCTGGCCCAAAGCCTCCTTTAGCTCCATTTGCTTTTCCAGATCAAACCTCGGTATCAACACCGTTCCCCTTGATTTCAGCTTTCTTTCCAGAAATACGCTTTGCCATTCTTCGGGTGTCATGAGGGAGGTGGCTTTTTGGAAGTCGAGGATTTCCTTCGGCAGGACGATGGTTGCCACGAAGCGGTAATCCTTGTAAGGCAGGTTTAGCACTTGGTAGGGTCCTTTCTCCGCGTACTCCCAAGTCCTGCTCCCGGCTGTCATCATGAAGCAATCCATTTGTTTGTTCGCCGGAGTATAGAATGGTGTTACTTTGGTATCTTTAGGTTCGAAGGGATAAAGCCATTGGCCATGGAAATAAATGGAATTTATTAGCATGATAACGGTGTCGGGAAACGTTAGGCCTGAAGGGAAAAGGTCCTTTAGATGCCCATCGGTTTTACTCTCAATCCAGAGGTTGACTTTCTCTCCAGTTTCCGGTGGTGAGAAGGCCTCAGCGTCGAACAGATCTTTTACTTTAACGATGTAACTCTCACATAGTCTGCTTCCCCATATGGAGTTTGCTGCCTGGAACTCCGCCAGCCTGTCCTCAGGTATATCAATACTCCCGTCTCTGTTCATCAGAGTGTTTAACAGGTCTCGTATTGTGCTGTTGACGTGGTCTAAGCAACGAGTGGAGTCCTTGCCGAGGAAGTCCAGGTTAAATGCGTCAAGGATTTCTTCTCTGCTCTCTGCTTCTTGTGAAGTACCATTTACCAACAGCGCCAAAGCACAAGCAACAGAGGCGGGTGAGAACAAGACGTTCTTTTCGTTCAGGCTGTCATACAACGAAGTTGTTAGGCCCGCAGAGATACTCTGTATAGTGTTGAATAGAACCTGCTCTTGCTTTTCGAGGTTGACAAAGCGAGGGTTATCCTGGTTGCTCAGCGACATGTTTGCAAACCAGCATCGAGGGCACGGAAACCATAGCTAAATAGGACTGGCAAGTCGTATGATATCATCAGACCTTAATATTACCCGGTGGCAGCTGGGAATCAGGCCTGTATGACGGCTATCCAATGCCATAGATAGATGCTGATTCGGGATCACGATGAAGCATGTAGATGGTTGCTCTACGATCCAATCATCAAAGTTGATGGACATGGTCTGCATTACCCAGCAATAAGTACTCCAGCACTGGCCGCGCTAAGCAGACCCAATAGTCACTTATGGTAGTCCTCAGTCCTTGGTTGAAGGGTGCCAATGGCGACTAAGCAACCACATCGCCACGCTTCGTATTGAATGGAGTCCACGTATATACTGACCTTGATGCTTGATATGGCAGTCCGTGGGTAGCAATTCCATCACCTCCAAATGGAACCCATGGTATTTTGAGGATTACAGCAAGAGATTACAACAGATCCGGGATGCGAGCCTCCGTCTTAATAGCCTCCAAGACATGTCTGGGCTCATGAGCCCCGTTTAACGTCATGGCCTGGTTTTCGGAATGGCGACTCATATTTTCGAAGCGCCAACCTAGAACCTTGGTTTTGATTACCAAAAGGCCAATCTACATGCCACTCATAAGGATCAACATATACCGCATCACGCATCACGTATCGTGCCATGTAAATCGTATGTAGCTTATCTCGTCTGGACCTGAGGAGAACCGGTCTCTAGCTAGAGAGCGCCACATACTAATTTGCGTGAAAGAGGTGCACAAATCTTGGTAAATCGAATTTCACTATTCTGTCCATCCTGCCGATCATCCAATGGCGAAGGCTCCCGAAGCCATCCTCTCCGGTCACAGGGAGACTGCGTTGCTTGGTACACAAGACAGATGGCTGGTTTCATCGCCATTCCTTGGGCGATGCCAAGACGTCAGTCTCATAGTGGGATCGGATATACCGCATATTGGAGTGCCCAGGCAACTGCCGGGTATGCGTCTCGAAGGATATGGCCAGTGGTAAGCTCTACGGCGTTTCAGAGCGATAAGTCAAACAGATTGTTTTCAGAGAAGGCCCTGTCATCCAGACAAAGGTAGAGGTTGCATGACCTGCCGATTGTTCAATAACCCAGCAACAGTACTGGCGACAGAGACCGCCCGGATCTACATGCAACATCATTTTGCTGACTAATGATCCCAGATATTGAGCAATGTGCTCCACTTATGAGGATGAAACCCCACATACCGCCCTGATTGCAGCCAACACTCTAAAGGTGCAGTCACACCATGGCCTGTATTGATTCAGTTCTCACTCACCATGCAAGCCCTATTCCTACGTCTACCCACCCACACATCAGTTTCAATAAAACAACCTTGAGTATTCCTAAACTGCACTACTTATATTAAAAACATTCGGATCCTGTTCAAAGTCCATCTCGCAACCAGGATCCAGCATAGCACCTTAAGAGCTGGCACCGTGTGTGTTGCAAGTCTAGCCGCGCGTTGCTCAGAAGGGGCAAGCACAGGGTCTGCTCAGCAGAGAAGGAAGCTGTGTAGACGGAGGGTCCGGGCCTGGGCGAGAATCCTGAGGAAGCGGTGACTACGCTCGATGCGAATCCACTGCTTTTATACTGTTTCCACAGCAAGGAGGGGCAAACCCAACGAGACAGCCGCTCTTGAGACTCCTAAATCCTATGAATCGTCCCCACACTTAGCACATGTCTCGTACGTTGTAGGATTCGTTGGTGCACAAGTCCACTCTAACAGGGAATTAATCCCCCTGATGCAAGGAGCTCAATTGCGTGGGAAGAAAGATTGGTAAATAAAGTTAGGTATCCTTGAAGGGACTTCGGGTTTGATATGTTGCTTCAAGTTTAATTGATATAAATCGCCTTGCGACAGGATATTTCCTTGTGGTGATCTAGCAGTATGAGAGTTGTTCAGCTGCATCAGGATGATTATGAACCGACGATCCAACCAATGCAATTCACACTCCTTGTCCCCCTTTGATCGAAAAAACAAAATGTATTGTGTTTTGGACCTGGTTTCATTACAATATACATCCTTGCTGCCGTTGTATGAAACTACGGTGGATTCGATGTTTATGGGCGGGCGAAATTTCCTACTATACAACGCCATATTTATACAATAGGGAACAGGATCTGGGATCGCATGTTTCCAAATTGTGTGGCCTGCCTATATTGATTTGGAGTTCTTAAATAAATTAGCAGGATTCGCACTGTGCTTCAAGCTGTGCCTTTATTATCCCTCGTTTCTCATATATTTAGCTTAAGGAAACCGCTCCATATAACTTACGACTCCCTCTCTGCGACAATATCCAAGAATCGTCGCTTTCCCCTTTACCCACTGCCGCAAACCCATGACAATGCCCAACGAAATGACACTCACCCAACCAACCAATCTTGCCCAAAACTCCACTAGCATGCTTCACAAAAGCGATAGCGACTGCGACAGTGACTGCTCCACCAGCTCTAGTAGCATTTGCACCGTAAACGGCACTGCTGTGAGTGAGCCTAACGATGTCCCTTTGAAGGAAATTCCTCCCTGCAAACCCCAACAAGCTCACCTGAATCCAGCAGGCAAACGCACCAACCCAAAACCCTCAAAAGCCCACAAAAACACCAAACCACTCACGCTAGCCAAAAAAGCCGAGGAGCACTTGACCTCCGCAATGACAACCTTGTATCAGGTGGGTGTTTCCTTGCCAAACTTTGCACTATGGAAACCAAGTGCGGAACAGCAGCCACCCATATTCCGCGGACCAAGCTCACCTTGTTGTTTCTAGTCACTCCTCCCTACACCTGAGGATAGCCAGCGAAGAGACGCTTTAATAGAGAAACTGCAAAATATTCTGACCCAGGAGTGGCCGGAAAAGTACATCAAAGTTCATATGTTTGGGTATGTCTAGCAGCACTTTCCAGTGGCTGTGGCGGGGATTGACTCTTTCCAATACAGCTCTTCAGTGAACAACCTCTTCACCCCCACAAGCGATGTGGACATATGCATCGTCACCGACTCGGAGGAGCTACGCAACGTTTACACCCTTGCCTCATGCATGCGAAAAAGTGAGTTTACCTTCTCTCCCCTTGAGACATCCGCAGCATACTAATATCAACCGAACGCCCAGACGGCATGCAAAGGGTTTACTGTATAGCGGGCGCCAAAGTTCCCATCGTAAGGATGTGGGATCCAGAACTGTGAGTAGTTTCGCTGCACTAGAGATCTGGTCGTAAACTAACTCCGTTCCCACGATGAAGTAAGCTGGCATGCGACATGAATGTTAACAACCCTATAGCCTTGAGGAACACGGAGCTGGTGAAGGCGTATGTGGCATTGGACCCTCGTGTCAGGCCACTTATAATGATCATCAAATATTGGACCAAACGCAGAGTATTGAATGATGCTGGTAAATAGCTCATGCAGTTGCAGTCGATCTACCAACACTTCATTAACATTGGCCAAAGGCGTCGGGGGAACTCTATCCACCTATACCTGGGTCAATATTATCATCAACTTCCTACAGATGAGGTCCCCTCCAGTTCTTCCCGTCCTGCACCAAATGCCCGACACCGCCCTCACAGTGCCATGCATCATCGACGGGGTTGACACGACATTCAACGAAGACGTGGCCTCGTTAAAAGGCTACGGGCACAGGAACCAGGAAACATTGGGGGGACTGCTGTTTGCATTCTTTAGATTGTAAGGGTCTCTTGCACTGCAATGCGCCACATTTGGTTATTAACTAGAGATTCGGTCTAGGTTTGCCTATGAATTCAACTACGACTCCCATGTAATCAGTATCCGAAATGGCTGCTATTTATCCAAGTCGGAGAAAGGCTGGGATTTCGGGAAACACTTCCGAGCATTTTGTATAGAGGAGCCGTTCAATCCCTTCCGCAACCTTGGCAATAGTGCTGATGAATGTAGTGTAGAGGGAATCCGGGAGGAGTTCAAGCGAGCCTGCGATCTTCTGTCCGATAGAGCTGATCTATCTCTGATGTGCCAACAGTATACTTTCCCATCGAAGAAGCAGCATTCAGAACATCCCAAATCAAACAAAGCTTCCAATCAGCCTGGAAAGTGGGCCTGGGGCTATTTGAAGGAATCCAAGACCACTGAACCACAGCCCAAGTCGTCCATACCCACCCACTCCGAAGCCCCTGGGAACGACAAAGTATCCCCTGGCAAAACCAAAGCCTCGCCCGCTAAATCCTCCTCATCCCCTCATGATAAGCCCAACTCATCGCAGAAATCCAAGCCCGCCACAAAAGACGCATCTAGCCAAGGTGCCAAGGATCCAGTAACGGATTCAGTCCAGTGTGCAAACTCACGAAAATACAACCGCGGCAGCAAACCTTTCAAGCCTCACTCGATGATCAAGCCAAGATCTGATCTACCAGCCATTGGAGCAGCCCACTAACACACCAAGCTAGCCTCCAGTCGAACGCTCAGTTTCCAGGAGGGGAACCAGTTCCACACTCAGATATTCTTTTCGGCTCCAGCAGGTTTAAAATCCAAATCAAACATCTATATATACTTACACCCATAGAAAGAAAACCCATTTTCACTCTTTGCAGAGCTTTTCGTCGTAGACATCTCTATCCCCCCGCTAACGCTAACATCCTTCAATGCTCAGTTAGAACCGGGGGCCATACCTCTTCTCATGTAATTACTCGTCGTTTTTCTCCCGTGGACCACGATCAATCTGCCCATTTCCTCTCTCCCACAGAAACCCAGTTTGCCTATACATATTCACCCACATTTCCCCCGACACTGACACCGACTAGAACCATTTGTGCTGGAATATACTGAGTTGTCCTCCATGATTGGTCTTTGGTCTCGCTTTACTCGATTCCGCTGGAGCCGATTGAATCGATTCAGATGGTGCATCAGGGTTTCAGGTTAATTTCCTTTTTGATGGGTGGTTGAACACATTTTCTCCAAAACTGTTGGCGTAGGGGCTTGTGATGGTTGAGTTATAAGGGATCGACCTTCAGGCCAAATCCATCCTGTGGTAACCGACCTCCAAATTGGGGTCTTCGAGTGAGCCCACCTTGACATCACAGGGGCGAAACGGGTGTCCGATTCCAGACAAGTCCTCGATTTGGCATTCGGTTACATCAGTGAGATTGGATGATTGTTCCTGGTCCATAATGTAGGACAAGCAGGACCGCTTTGGGGTGAGTGCTGGATGGATTGGACGACCAAGTGCGGGTGATCAGTGGTTGGGTGGTTTATTAGTAGGATGCATTGTTGTTGTGCGTGGGATAATCACCTGAAAAAAGGTGGTTGAGCAAAAGTGGAGTGTATTAGGGATTTGATGGTCTGTAATAAAATGGGTTGGCGAGGTGAAGAGGGCAATGGTTACGAAGACATGGCTCTGTTCCCGCTCCAGCCTCGCGGGTTTATATATACTAGGGAACTTTTGTTGGAAAAGAGATTCAACCACCTTAAGTCTTGGCTAAGTTAGAATAGGGGAATATTACGATGAAACACCAAGTGGTGGGTGCTTATTAATTAATGTGGAGGGGGGGTGTTACCGACTACACTTGCTCGTGCTCGGATTTTGCTTGTTGAATAGCAGTATTAATTGCCCGCAACCAGGTGAGTGAGTATTCTTGATCCTCAGTGGCAACGAGATAATTTCTCTGTGGCGTGATTAGCTGGAAGCAGAACCGCTTGTTCTTAATATTTGTTGGGTTCTTTTCGAAAGCTCCCTGTATAGATTCGATCGGTATGATCTTGTGAAGGACGTATTCCTTGAAATGACAGAAGAGGTTAATGCAAGAACCGAAAAACCGCCCTGCGTAGCTACAGCTGTTTACCTTTTCATTTTTATAGTAGGACAACGTGTGGCTGCGAAGAACAAACCAGCGTTTTCGCCATACCTAAAGTCCCAATCTCGTTAGATACACAGGAACGCCCGGTTCTCACGCACTGTTCTTCGACTTACTTTGTACATCTCGCATTGTTTGTATAGATAGCCGTTAAAGAGGATCTTGCTGTCGCTACTTTGTGGGAATTCGACCTCTTCATCTTCATCAACGACCTCGTCTGCCTCTTCGTCATCTTCTGAGCTGACCACTTCCGCGGCATGGCCGTGGCTTGGGACATGGATCTTTCTTTGCAAGGAGTGGGTGCATACCTTGGGATGATCAACGCCGCTTTTGCCATGGATCGAGGTCCTGGATACAGAGGAGCCTTTGCGGATGTGAGTTGGCTCCTCGGGGATATCATCTTCCGCCAGACCACTCAAAACAAAATCCATCGAACTCAGCCATTCGTCAAGCTGGGTTCGTGACTCTGCCTGAAGGTAATACTTCTTTTTTTCCACGATGATCGCAAAGACGTTTTTCCGGGATTTCCAAGTGACTTCCAGGATTTGCTTCGCCTCTGATAAGTCGATGATCCTCTCCAGTTCGTACTCCTAGGAACAAGCATTAGTACCTCGTTACGTGCCAGACAAGTTGATAGTTGCTCAAAAATCAACCTTGTTATCTTTGTAGCATGCGAGTGATGTTCCCCGCAGAACTAGCCACCTTTTTCGCCAAACCTAGCATAACCGGTAAGTAAATAAAAGAAGGGTCAAACCAACCGGTGGATATATGCATCAGCATACCTTCCGCTTGGTGCTACGCTTCAGTAGATAACCATATTTAATCAAGGTTTGATTGTCTATCTCCTCTGTGGTACGGTTTCTCGCATGGGTTGTTTGGGAAAACACCTCGCCAACGACGTTTGAGGGCACGACTTGGTGCGAGTCCTCCTCACAAGGGGAATTCATGGCGGTCAACTCAGTAGATGGATTCTGAGTAAGCCAAACCTGCCGTCTTAGAAAGAACCTCAACCTTTGAATATGCAAGCCGAAGTTACCTGTGGATTAAAGGAAGCGGCAAAAGTCACGCGGGGTTTTGGAATCTCATCCGTTTCTGGAGACAAAAATAGTTGAGATAAACTGAGGGGGATAGACTATTCGGTGGGACCACTTTAATTACCTCGTACGAGGGGGTAGGTAATCTTCGAGGTGATTTCCAACATGACCGACTGATGAGTTGTTTGAAGTGGAGCTATCACTACCGAAAGACAATCTCAGGTCAACTTAAGCTGAGAAACTCGGGTGTTTCAATATATCCAGGCACGACGGTTTAGGTGGTTTTCGAACCGGTATTGAGTGGATACCAACACTAACCAGGTAAAGAGAAATGTATGTGGATGGAGGGGGGGGGGATTTTTGGTAGCTATGTTGGGTTTTACAGGAAAAAGCTTTAAATACGAGCTAGTACCAAACAAGTAATCGCGTTTAAGAATCAAAGAGATTCATGCGGGGGAAGCCTAGAACATATATACTGGACGAAATGTGCCGATGCTCGTCACGTGGATCCCTAAGATAGTGTTCGAGAAGCACAAATAGATTAGCCCCGATCTTCTAAGCCATTTCAAGTAGGATCTTAAAAAGACATATTAGCAAATGGTATCTCGAAGGGGCAGGAGGGTAGTTACCGATCTTTTCGCCTATCGTTGTCAACCTACAAGATGATCTTTCCCATTAAACAACCCTGATTCCAAGCCAGCCTAGTCATCTGTCGATCACTACTAGCACACAATGACAGTTTCTGCGATAAGGAATCGCCTCATATGCATCGTGTTGAAAGTATGTGCCTGTGGACAACGAGGTGCGGACCCATGGGCAAACCATGCGTATTTACGTATAATTGATGGTGTTAATAGGAACATTACCTATTCAGACATGCTTTTCAAGGAAGCGACCAATCCGCTTGGCTGGCTGATTTCAGAGCGTCATCAACCCAGCACCATCACATCTCGTCCGTCTCAATGCCATCCTCACTTCCTTCAAGCTGAAACCCGTCTGCTACTCTCCCAAATGAAGAGAAACAGCTGGGCGTGTAGGGACGCTAATGGTAGAGGAAGCCCGCTTTACTGGAAGAGCCCACCTACACTGGACATCTCCAATGGCCATCCTTGCGCCGTCCTCATATGGTAAGTAGATGGACACCAAGGGATCAGTTTCGAAACACTTCATGATCTCATCATGAAAGATACTCAAGTGATCTTAGATGATGAAGCTAGCCCAATCAGCTGATTCTCCAAATAGCCCTTGGGTCCCGCAGATTGGTCGTGTTGGCATGGTCCAACAGGTTCGCTGCCTAAATTAATGGGTAATTCGGTGGTCAAATATCTGGTTGGATAGAGTAGCGAGATATATTGGGTTCAGATCCATCACCACAACCATGACTTGGTGCAGGTTAGCTGCTATGGCTTCAGCATGCGTCATGGTGCTTTGTTGATCGATGGTAGTGGAAACTTGTTGTTCGAGGCTCATATTGCAAATTTGAATGGGCCGTGGACTCGATGGACAGCCACGCTACATCTGTGTCATCGCTCCAGTCAAGATTGGGCCACAACAGCCGCCCCACCAACCCTACCATTTCACTGGCCGAGAGGTCCCCGTGTGCCATTGAGCTGGATGCTTTCTGGGCTCCATTGGACTTGTTACTAGGGACATGGATCATGCGTAGCACCGTTGAGTAGCATGCACCCTGTGGTACAGGTGCAACATTAAGATCGCTCATGAGCATGGGTTAACTTGCTCAAGATGGGCCCTTGATAGGTTTAGAGATGAGACTGATGGAATAGACGCAGTCATCTACCCAACCTGATAGTTCATCGAGCTGGGATCCCCTGGCCTATGTTGATTGGGCCTTTATGTTTAATCCACATTTAGTAAGCATGAGGGAGTGATTGTGCTTGTGATGTTGCAGAGCAGGCGAGGTCCTCAGCTGAATATATGCAGCAACGGATACGCTGACCAAACATGACTACAGTTGTTTACCGCGGGCCCAGCACAGTCGCCAGCGTCATTCGGTTGTAGCTTGGCCTTCCCTGTAGCGATATTGGATAGTATGGTTGCCACGTCTAGCCAGTTGCAATCATGGTTTGGTATAGGAATACCACCACTTGACAGGTGTGGGATGATGTGGCTTAGTCTACAGAAGTGAGGTCTGAATGGTGGAGTTGCACTGAACCCCATGAGTAGTTCCATGCGCTCTGGGTGGTCAGGCTGGGTGCGCTAATCTGCAGATCCAGAAGGATCTTTCGCCATCTATGTTGATACCACAAATTGATCAGCCAACAACCATGTGAGTACTATCTACGGGTATCCCTAGTACTGCGCTGATTTCAGTTGCGAAAATTTCTAGGAGAAATGCATGCTGACTAAATATCATTCCATGCCTTCACATCAAAACTGAACCATGGCATATATTGTCTTGCTGTCTCCTGTTCTATTCTATGACCAGGACCGCTGACTAATTCCAATCCACATGCGCTTCTTTAAGGGATCCATTTGGCCTTGTTAAACTCTTGGTGCGGATGATTTCCAGGCTCTAGTAGATTCCAATTCTTTATAACATTCCAATGCGGCTAGCTATTGGCCACATAAGGCACCTCATATCAATATCAATCAAACAAATATATGGAAAGCACCTGTGGAAAATGAAACGCAGTCAACCACCCTGCACAGATTATTGGTTTGTAGAGATCTGATTCATATGGCTATATAGGAAGCAATGTGATTATACTCCAATCCAAGTATCCTATTTTGCTTTGATGTGACGCAATAGTCTGGATCATGCTCAAGGTACAAGTTGGAACTTGGATGCTACTTTGCTTTTGCTCAAAATCATCGGGTGAGAGCACATACCGGGTTATACCTTTGTGGACTTTCATCCATCTAGTTACCAACAAGAGTCATCTATTACATATGGACCTCCAGTTTGTCGATGAAATCTAGCAATGATATCGCTAGCTTGGGCTTCATGTTCGATGGCATAAGCTATGCAGTTTTTTCCTGCTTATCCTTTACAGTGACTCTATATTCCTACACAGTCCAACACTCGATTATGTGTGGGGCCAGTGGATTTGGGATCCAGAAGCAATCGGTTAATGTCTAACTGACATGGAGCTTTCAGATGCAGCCGTGCTTGGATCTTTGTGAAACATTGTAAAGCCAAATATCAAAATGTAGAAGGGCATGCTGATATGCCATATGCAAAGTTCGGGGCCCATTTCTCTTTGCAGCATATTGCAATTGCAAATTGTTTGTGGGCAAGCATTTGGCAATAGCATTAACGTTATATCGGATTATCTTGAATCTCAATTGCTTGAAATATGGTGGGGTAATGCATATATTTATACTGGGGTTTCTTATTGACATTCTAATAGAAGTTGGCCTGGGACTTGCTTGAGCCTAGAAATTAAGAATCATTATATAGTACATACAGTGACATGAAGCACGTATTTACTTGATTCCCTCAGAGTGCTGTAAAACTAATCATGAGAATATCTCTAGAAATAAAGTTCTAATTCTGAGCCTTTTGGGTGAATGTTTATTGCACCAAAAATATTTGGAAAAACCGGGTCACTCTAAAGCCTACTAAGTTCTCATTAATTAATTCTTGTTCTTTTTGTTGTAAAAATTTGTAATTCCACCTAAATATTCACCTAACTGTTGTAAAAATACGTAAATCCACCTAAATACTCACCTAACTTAGTCACTTAGATCATTACCTTCAAATCCTAGAGAATACTGACCAAATTCCTTGTTGGGATTTACTTGGAATATTTTCACAAAAACATCAATTATACAGAACATGAAATTCTCAAAGCTGTCCAAACAGCCCCAAACTTTGCACACATGCTCTTGGCACCTTCCTAAGCATATTCTATGTGTTTGTAATGCCAAGACCGTGTAAAAGTATAAATACTACTTTTACATTCAATAAATCATTAAGTGAAGACACATTATCTACTTGTTTTCCCAATCACTTCTAATACCTTCAAGACTCTTACAACACTTTTGTCTTGCTTCATGATCCCAGATATTCAATGAGCTTCTAGATTCCTGTATATTGATAGGCTATTGCCTCTTTATCACACTCCTTACCTACTTGCTCTACTGGTGCTCTTACTTTTGCTGTATATTGATTGCTTCATTTCCTGCCAAACTTCATATATAATAAATTTATGTCTGCATTGATAGGTACACATCTCAGTACCCATACTGCTACTGATTTGAATCTCAATTACAAACAACCTGCTGAAAATTCACCACTTGCAGGTATCTCTAGCTTAATACCCTTTGTCTATCCCTGTAATGGTAACTAATCTGTTCCTACATTGTGACAACTTACAGTTGTAAGGGAGAGAAGCCACTATGAAAATGCCCATGATAATCCCATCAATATGATGGCATTGCAAGATTGAAATTTCATGACTGAGAGGTATTGACACCACTAATATTGATAGTGTTTTGTTTACATTGAAGCCACTCATAGAATGTATGATTCTTACATTTTTCAAATTATCAACTATTGACTTTAGTTTATTCCATCATACATTAGCCTATTCCCATAAACAGGGAAGGTGCAGTAGTCATCAACTGTTTCAAACTCATCTAAAAGTTGTATACTTTGTACACAGCCTCCTGTAACCTTACTTAGAGCAGTAGCATCTTTGGTTTCTCAAAGCTTGCACAAAAATATTAGTATACTAAATGAACTTTGTATGTAATATGTGGACTTAGACAACTCTCTAACTCTGTGAATCATTTACAATACTCTCTAGGAGAGTCTTGCAACTGACTGTATGCCCTGAGCTTGCTATATATGGCTTTTTATCTAGCCTTAGTGAATACCACTGCAAGTCTGGAGAACAATTGTCTACTCTGTGATATATTTTGATGTGCAATACTGCAGCCACTCAAGCATTAACTACATTTGCAAGCTGTAAATGTGGCAACAATTACCTTGTCTTTTCCTTTAAGCCACTTGAAGAAGGTCTACAACTATGTCATAATGAGAAGATCTGATAAATATGAGGCAAAGAAATTTCAAAGGTTGGTTTGCCACACAGCTTCTATGTTGGTGAGATATGCATAATGTAGCAATAGGCTACTCCAAGTCCACTATTTTTTTTGATACAAAAGTATTATGTTGTTCCTGACCAGCTTATTAGCCAAAGCTTTTAGTATAATATGTTCCAAGAGAATCAGAAAAAGGAACATTGCACCTGACTGAATGAAGCCCTATTAAAAATAAATATGAAGATTGCATTAAAAGGCAGCCACAAGCATTAATCTTCTGACTAAGTGGTATTGATGCAGCTAGGACACCATGCAAAAACAGTTGTAAAAATTGCTTCTTAGATTTCACAGAAATCTTGGTCATGATTTTTCTTTGTAACAGTTTCTAAGTTGCTTTGGACTGGTTCTCCACCCTTCCTCTCACTTTATGATCCTGGATGCTCAACTATCTCCCATGTATGTGTACATTGACTAGCAATTGCCTCTTTTTCCCACTCCTTACTTCCTGACTTGATTAATGCTCTTACATTTCATGCATGTAAATTGGTTTATTTCTGTTAAATCTTCAGTTGTAACTCAATTGTAGACCATACCCACCTATACAAGTCCCAATACCCAACATGTTCATTAAGCCCAACTTCACACTCAATAAGTAACTCCATTTAAATTGGCCATTCAATGAGTGTTTCTGCCATAAAATGTTGTAAAAATTTGTATTTCCACCTAAATATTCACCTAACTTAGTCACTTAGATCATCACCTTCCAATCCTAGAGAATACTGACAAAATTCCTTGTCGGGATTTACTTAGAATATTTTCACCAAATACCAGGTACCCAGAACATGAAAATTCTCAAAGTTGTCCAAACAGCCCTAAACTTTGCACACATGTTCTTGGGACCTTCCTTAACCTATTCTACGTGTTTGTAATGCCAAGACCAGGTAAAAGTATAAATACCACTTTTACATTCAATAAATCATTAAGTGAAAACCACATAATCTACTTGTTCTCCCAATCACTTCCAATATCTCCAAGACTCTTACAACAGGTTATGAGCCCTGTGCTGTCACTCTCTGAAATGTCTACTACTGCTATTACTGGAATTTTTCCCTCTGCTGAAAAGTTGGATGGCTCTAACTACCAAGTGTGGAAGGTGAAGATGAAGATGCTGCTACAAGAAAGAGGCCTTTGGGATATTGTCATGGGAGAAGAATGCCCTCCTAAAAACGTGGGAGAGGAAGCCTTAAAGTACCAGAAGAAAGAACAAAGTGCCTTTAACTGCATTTGCCTTAATGTCAAGGACAAATTGCTAATTCAATGCTCAAGAGCAAAAACAGCAAAGAATGCCTGGAAGGCATTAGAAGACACCTACCAGTCATGTTCAGCTGCCAAGAAAATGTATCTGAGAAGAAAATTCTTTACTGCAAAGATGCTGCCAGGAGAAGAAATGAAAAATCTAATTAACAGAATTACCCTGCTGGTAGATGAGATGGAATCTGTGGGCGTACCAACTACTGATGAGGATGTGATAGTTACCATCCTGAATAGCCTGACAGACAAGTTTCAGGGCCTTGTATCAGCCCTAGAGTCCAGCACTGAAGATTTGACCTTAAATTACGTATATGGAAGGCTCCTGGATGAAGAATTAAGAAAATCAAGCGCCAATAAGAAGGAAGAAGAAAATGCTTTAATAAGCAATGATAACCAACAAAGGAGGTACCCAAGACCCTACAAAGGCAACAGCAACCTATTTTGCAACTACTGCAAAAGGAAAGGACACACATCAGATCGGTGTTTCAAAAAGAGAGATTATAAGCAAAAGAAGCCTGAATATGGAAATGCTGCAACAACTGAAGATAGACTATTCATATCTGCACTAAGTATGACCACAAACAAAGATTCTCAGACATGGTATATTGACTCTGGAGCTTCTCAACACTTGACACACCAAAAAGAACTTTTTACCCAATATCAAGAAATTCCAATTAAGAAGGTTTTCATGGGTGACAATAGAACACTTGATGCAGTGGGAGAAGGAACTATCCAAGTAAACCTTAGAAGCAGTGAAGGAAGCCATACACTGACCTTTAAAGAAGTACTCTATGTACCAGAAATAGCCAAGAACCTACTCTCTGTAAGCAAGGCCACAGCAGAAGGACTCAGTTTCAGTTTTGACAATTCTGGATGCAGGATCACTGATCAAAATGGTGCCCATATTGCTTCGGGCATCAGAGATCAGAATCTATACAAGTTGACTTATATTCCATCATATCTGGAAGCCAATATAAGTAACTTAAATGAAGAAACACCAATGCTTTGGCACAGGAGATTTGGACACATCAATTTTGATTATTTGCGTAAAATGATCAAAGATCAGCTAATTTCTGGAGTGAAAATTGATCCCCCAGCTAATTTGGAGCACTTTGAAGCCTGCATATATGGGAAACAAGCCAGACAACCGTTCAAGAGCTCTGGGTTAATCAAAACTAAGAAAAAATTAGATCTAATTCACTCAGATCTATGTGGACCTATGCAAAATCTATCCTTAGGCGGGATGAAGTATTTAATCACTTTTATTGATGATTATACAAGATACACATGGGTATACTTCATGGAGAGAAAGGAAGAAGCTCTGTCTAAGTTCAGGGAGTTTAAAGCCATGGTGGAGAGAGAAACTGGTGAAAAAATCAAGAAAATACGCTCTGACAATGGAGGAGAATATACCTCAAAACTCTTCATCCACTTCTGCAAAATTCATGGGATAAAGCAAGAGACTACTGTACCATACTCCCCACAGCAAAATGGAGTAGCAGAACAAGCTAACAGATCAATAATTGATATGGCAAGATCTATAATACATGATCAAAAATTATCCTATGATTTTTGGGCGGAATCAGTTGCCACTGCTGTATATCTTAAAAATAGGAGTTATAACAGAATACTTCGTGATTCTACTCCATTTGAAGCATGGTATGGATACAGACCAAGTGCAGAACATCTAGGAATTTTTGGGTGTACAGCATATGCCAAAAAACTGGCCGGAAATCAGTCAAAATTTGAGCCAAAAAGTGTAAAATGCATATTTTTGGGCTACTGCAATGAGAGTAAGGCATACAGACTCTACAATACCAAAGCAAAGAAGCTGATCAAGTCCAGGGATGTGCTGTTTGATGAAAATTCAAAATTTTCACAAAAAATGACATCAGATGATGACGAAAATTTGATCTCAAGTCCACAAATTGTCAGGATTGAATCAGAGCAAAACAATGAATATTTTTCACTCCAGAGGACTCTACAACCGTGGTTCAGCCAGAATCAGTGCCCAGGAATATCCCAGAAGTGATCATTCCAGTATCAAATGCCCGGAGATCAAATCGGACAAGAAATAGCCCAAATTACTATATTAATGAGGGTACAAACTTAGCCTATGCCTATTCAGTCCATATTGATGAACCCCAGACTGTAAAAGAGGCCCTAAATAGCCTTCAGACAAAGTTTTGGAGATCTGCAATGACTGAGGAATATCAGGCCCTGATGGAAAATCAAACTTGGGACTTAGTCAAATTACCAATCAACCAAAAATCAATTGGATGCAGATGGGTCTCCAAGACAAAATACAAGGCTGATGGTACAATTGAAAGATACAAAGCAAGACTTGTAGCCAAAGGATACTCTCAAACAAAAGGACTTGACTATATTGAGACCTTTGCACCGGTAGCCAAGTTTAACTCCATCAGATTAATATTGGCTATTGCAGCCAAATATAAGTTTTTTATTCATCAAATGGACGTAAAAACTGCATTTTTGAATGGAGAACTTGATGAGGACGTGTATATGGACCAGCCTGATGGGTTTGTTGACCAAGATAACCCCCATTTGGTCTGCAAGCTTAAAAAGTCACTATATGGTCTCAAACAATCACCAAGAGCCTGGAATTGCAAGATAGATTCTTATTTGGAATCTTTGAGTTTCAAAAGGAGTAATGCTGACTATAGTATATACTATAAGCCAGATAGAGCAAATCCAGTTCTATTAGCTCTATATGTGGATGATCTTATTATAGCTGCCAATAACCTAGAAACATTGGAAGAGACTAAATCCAGCCTATCTAAGGAGTTCAAGATGTCCAATCTAGGAGAACTTAGTTACTACTTAGGGATTAAGTTCTCCATCGACAGAAGTACCCAGACTATTACCCTAAGCCAATCCAAGTATATTCAAGATATACTAAAGAAGTACAAAATGGAAGACTGTAAACCGGCAGCTACCCCAATGGAGACAAACCTTAACTTGGTCAAAACTCAACCAAATCAAGAGAGCTTGGTGCCATCTGAAAGCCCTGACTTTCCTTATCAATCTATGGTTGGCAGTCTGATGTATATCATGCTTGGAACATGTCCAGATATCTCATATTCAGTGGGAGTTGTCAGCCAACATAATCAGAATTATGGATCTGATCATATTGCAGCAGTTAAGCGGATTTTTAGATACCTAAAAGGAACTGCTGATATCTGCTTAAGATACACTTATAATGATTCAGAACAGGATCTTGTGGGATACTCTGATGCTGATTGGGGACAAAATTTGGAAGACAGAAGATCCACCACAGGATACACCTTTCTTTACTGTAAAGGAGCAATTTCATGGAATTCAAGAAAGCAACCAACCATAGCACTTTCTACTACAGAGGCAGAGTATATGGCTGCCTGTGAAGCTACAAAAGAAGCAATGTGGTTAAGAAAGCTCTTTGCAGATTTAGGCCTATGTCAAAAAACGCCTATTACTTTATTTCAAGATAATCAAGGATGTATACAATTAGGTAGAAATCCAACTTTTCATGCTAGAACCAAGCACATAGATATTAGACATCATTTCATACGTGAAGCTATAGAGAATAACTTAGTTAGCTTAGTTTACTGTCCTACAGATGAAATGATTGCAGACATATTTACCAAACCATTAGCTAGAGACAAGTTTGAATATCTTAGGTCAAAATTAGGACTACTCAGTATGAACATTTAGCTGAGTGGGAGTGTTGTAAAAATTTGTATTTCCACCTAAATATTCACCTAACTTAGTCACTTAGATCATCACCTTCCAATCCTAGAGAATACTGACCAAATTCCTTGTTGGGATTTACTTAGAATATTTTCACCAAATACCAGGTACCCAGAACATGAAAATTCTCAAAGTTGTCCAAACAGCCCCAAACTTTGCACACATGTTCTTGGGACCTTCCTTAACCTATTCTACATGTTTGTAATGCCAAGACCAGGTAAAAGTATAAATACCACTTTTACATTCAATAAATCATTAAGTGAAACCACATAATCTACTTGTTCTCCCAATCATTTCCAATATCTCCAAGACTCTTACAACATAGAACCCATTGCCCATGACTTTGGTAAGAACCAGACCCTATGAAAAGTATTTATCATGAACCTGTCAAAAGACCATCACATAGTTTAAAT
The DNA here is from genome assembly GCA_002104905.1 of Basidiobolus meristosporus CBS 931.73. Lineage (NCBI taxonomy): Eukaryota > Fungi > Basidiobolomycota > Basidiobolomycetes > Basidiobolales > Basidiobolaceae > Basidiobolus > Basidiobolus meristosporus. The sequence goes on along the minus strand of MCFE01000029.1, from coordinate 76,527 downwards.
CTGGTGACTAAGTGGCATTGATGCCATTGAGACAACATGCAAAAACTGCCAAAAAAAAGTGTACCCCAGATCTTACCAAAAAAATGGCCAAATACTTCATCAAAATAACAAATAAGTGGCTTTTGAAAGGTTGTCTGCCATTTCTCTCACTTTCTGATCCCAGTCACACTATCACCTTGTATGATTGTGTATATTGACTGGCTATAGTACCTGCAACTTGACTTGTCTTCCTATCTCTCCACACATTAGCAGCACATGAAACTCCCAATAGCTGAAGCAAGGAGTTGTAAGCTCCACATACCAAGCAAGATGGAGAAGGGAATGAATGCAGTAGCAGCAGAGATCTATGCATTCAGCTTGATGCTTGTAGTATAGCTGCTCAAATTGCATCACACACTCCTTGCATATAGGCAGTAGATGCCTCAAGTTGGCATTAGTTATCCACTTCTGGATATATATTTTTACAATGTCAACATATGACTCCCAATGCTTCCAATGGATTCTTGGTAGAAATAGCCTCAGAAGGACAATTGAATGAACACATATCTAGTTCCCCCTGTCCTTACATTTCTATTGTCACATATACATATGAATATTAATTGGAGCCTGTGAGAAGTACTTTGGGTAGTGGATACTCTGTAGTATCTTGCCAATTATTTCAAGTTTTTCCAATATCTTGAGGGGTTCCTTTAGCTTGAAATGCCCTATGTACACTTGGTCAATAGTATAGGGATATAGCTGAAAAGCAAATGCATAGCTCCCAGTGAAAGCTTTTGTGCCAACAAATAACCTCTATCTTAAGTATAGCTGGTTTCCAATCATTCCATTTTCTGGCTGATGGCTTATAGTTTGCCAACTTTGCTGCAAATGCATGCTAACTTCAGTATGTTCTCTCTGTGAGAAGATGATGTTCTTAGTGTTGGTGTTTTGATGATAATACCCTATGAAAAATTATGAAGATGATCCCATCAAAAGGCCATCATAAAGTAAAAGTCCCATGACTAAGAGGTACTGATCTTCTGGGGAAACCATCCAAAGACAGTTGAAAAATAATTGCACCCCAGATTTCACAAAAAGCTTAGTCAGAGTTTTCATCACAACAATGTATAAGTGGCTTTTGATTGGTTCCCTGCCAATTTACTCACTTTGTGACCCTGGACACTCTATTGCCTCCTACATTTGTGTGAATTGATTGGCTATTGCCTCTTTTTCACACTCCTTACTTCCTGACTAAACCATTTCTCTTACTTTTCATGCATTCAAATTGATTTATTTCCAGTGAAACTTTAGTTGTACCTCAATTGCCAATTGTATTCACCTATACAAGTCTCTATACCCTACACTAACATTAAGCCCAACCCCACACTCAACAAGTGACTCCATTGAAATCCACCACCCAATCAGTATTTCTACTGTGACACTTTGGTTTCACAACTTTTGTGGGAACCCAATAGCTTTATGCCACTGTTCATTCACTGGTTCCCACACGTCCCGGTCTTCAGCCAGCACTGCAAGGTCTAGCTCCGCATCTGCCAGTCTTTGCAATAAATCCTTGCAATATTCCAGTGCATTTTCTTGAGCACTGCACTTGAAGAGGTGCTGCAACCTCTTTGTGGGCCTATTAATGTTCCAAAATTGCACTGAAGGCATTGTAATAGTCTTTCAAGCTCTTGATATTGTAGCCTTCTCTGTCAGTGGGATCTCCACTCTGTCAACAATGGAGGCTGTGGAGGTTGTTGTAGACAAATTGCCTTTTTCAGTAAACTCATCTACCTTGATGGAGTGTAGCTCAACTGGCTGCGCTTCCAACTCATGTGAAAACAGCTGTTTTCTTGTTGGTAATTCTTCTTGGCTATGATGGGATTCAGTCTGTTCCTGGCCTGCGGCGTTAATTGGCAAGAACTGCAGTTTTTTTTGCATGCCTCCCTGTCTCAGGCTTTGGTAGACATTTTTCCCTTTACCTTTTCCTTTATCACTGCCAGGTCTTTCACTGCTACTTTGTCTCAGTGCTTCTTGTAAAGAACTACATTTTCTCCTGGATAAATTCTGCTCTGACACATCTGTTTTGGCCTGCTTGTCCCTTGCTGGCACTCTTCTGGTAACCTGACATTCCTTTTCTGCTTGTTTTGAGCTATCAAGCATAGTTGTGACAGGCTCCTGTAAAAGCAGCTAGTTTTTATCACTACCAGGTCCTTCACTGCTACTTTGACTGGGTGCTTCTTAAGTGGTACTACGCTTTTTCCTTGATAAATGTTTTGCTGGTGCATCTGTGTCTGCCTGCTTGTCCCTAATTGGCTCTCTTCCAGCTACCTGACATCTCTTTGATACTTGTCCAGGGCTTTCTGCCCTGCTTGTAACAGGCTCTTGAGGAAGCTGCTTGTTTTTAGCTATGGCACCCTTGTTCTTCTGCCATTGATAGTTTCTGCTATTTGTAAGACACTTTCTTAGCATACCAATGCTAGCCCAAAATCTGTTTGCCTGTTTGAATCTGGGATAATGCTCAAGCTGTGATAGGTTTTTCTGTGGGCTTTATCTTTGGGCACTGTTGTTTTGCTTCAAAGACTGTATGGTGTTCTTCTGCTGTTCCATTGGGAGATGGCTCAATTCTTGCCTGTGACACTGAGCTACTTGAGTTCCTTCTTTGCAGCAAAGATACTGCTTTCTCTACCTGGGATATTGATTGCTCTACATGTATTTTCTGCTCATGCTGTTTCTGGAATATTTCCTGATTTCTCTGGGCCATTGCATCTATACTATCTATCACTGCACCTAATTGCTTCATTAATGCTTTGGTATGAGCTGACAACATACTTGCTAATATTAGTGGTGGTGATGCTATCATGGCCACTTGCTGATCTTCAACTAAGGACACTGCATTTGCTACATTCCCATCTGCCTGAGCATAATGGTCAGCTTGTGGCTCTGCAGAGGCTCTCAATTGCCTACTTGACTGAGAGCCTGAGGAGTCCGCATTATTACCTTCAATGGGCACACTGTCCACATGGCCTTTTTTGGATGTAGCCCCGCTTGTTGCACTGAATATCAAAGCAAGCTGTTGTCCAACCATTCTTCTGTTGCCATCAGCAGTGGGGTTTGGTTGAGAACCAGAGGGCATTGCTTTATTTTTTGGTGGCATACAAATGGAAGTGAGTCAAACCAAAGGGAAACAAGTGTTACATATACATGTGTATGTGGTGCCACAACTTTATTTATAATGTTTACTATGACAGGTCATCATTAAATCTTACATTCATGTAGGTGCAATGTCTCAAATACAAGACTATCTTAAGTTCACCTGAGTATTGACCAAAAAGTGATATATTAGTGTTACATTGTTGAAGGTCACACTGTTTGCCCCATGAACAAGACTACTTTGACTCAAGGCTGTAAGAGAAGAGAAAAAAGACCATGTAGCTATTGTGGCAAGCCTCTCAGCCATGAAGCACACAGACAGCATAGAAAGTATTACAAGGATCACAACCAGTATTTTGCCACCCAAGTCATATTTGACAAATCATTGGTCACTACTGTACCAACATTATGTTGCTGACCAGTTGATACTTCTATATTGGCACCTGGCCATCTTTGTCACCTTGCACAAACTGAGCCAGGTGAGTTTGTGACACCTTTAGGCTCACCTCAGTCTTCTGAATATGGCACACAGAGTGATAGCTCCAACAATGAAGGTTCACTGATAGATTTTGAGCCTATCTATCCTAACAACAGTGCCACGTATGAGCCTGGTCAAGTCCCTATATGCGATGAGACAACACCCACAGAAACAAATGCCAAGGATACTTTATGGAGCCAAGTGAGCCCAGTAATCCATCTACTGGTGAATGATGTAATGTTGTGGCTAGAGAAGTAGCGCATTTTCACTAATATCACTAATGGGGGCTTTGAGGATTTATTACTACTTTTTGCCAAAATCATACCGGGATGCAACTTACCATGTACATGGTACAAGCGCACAACTTTCATGTGGCTGGCAACATATGATCCAGAGACTGTCCTGATTCCAGCTTGTGTTAACAGTTGCATGGCATTCACATCCAAAAATGCTACCATTGCAACATGTTCCAATTGTCAGGAATCCACCACCATTGAGGGAAAACATTGTTCACACTCTGGATATATTCTGGTCATACCCTGTCTGAGGAAGCTGATGCAGTCCAACAAATATTACAAAGCTCTACAGTACCACACCCAGTATTGATCAAGCGCAAACATATCCAATATATTTGATGGCAAACATTACAAACAGCTGAGAAGCAAGGGCAACTTTGAAAGTATGTGTGACCATGCCTTTGCTTAAGCACTTGATGGATTTTCACTAAACAGGTACTCTACCAGCAAATCCAGCTGGCCACTGAATCTCATCAATCTGAATCTGCTGCCCATCTTGCAGTATCAGTGCAATAATCTGATGGTAGTCTCACTGGTATTTGGGCCTAAATCACCTTCCAGCCTGCATAGCTACCTGTACCCATTGCTGGATGAGTTTTGTATGCTTTCCAGCAAGATAACAGTAAATGGCCATCATGTAAAAGCTCATATTATTATCTGCATTGGTGATACACAAGCCATCAGCAAGATAGCAGGTTTTTATGGGCACCATGTACAGTATTGCTGTCAAATGTGTGAGATCCAGGGGATTTACTCCATAACTCACACACATTCTGATTACCCAAGCACCAGCATCAAGAACATTATCTTTCCACAGAGAGAACATACAGAAGTAATCATGCAATTGCAGCAAAGTTGTTAAGCTATAAGCCATCAGCTGGAATTTGGAATCCATTGGAAACCGGATATACTTAAGATAGAGGGTATCTGTGAGAGCAAAAGCTTTCCACTGGGAGCAATACATTTGCTTTTCAGCAATATCCCTATACTGATGACCAAGTTGTACATGGGGCATTTCAAGCTAAACAAGCCCTTTGAGATACTGGAGAAATTTGAAAGAATTGGCAAGATATTACAGAGTATCCACTACCCTTAGTACTTCTCAAGGGCTCCATTAATATTCATACACATATGTAGCAATACAAATGCAAAGACTGCATGAGCTGGATATGTATTAAATCAAGTAGTTGTTATGAATAGACACAAGGCAGGAGGAAAAGCTAGGCATGGCAGGAAAGGACTTAGGTGTGGACCATCAAGGCAAGGCAGGATTCAAGGCAAGGCTGTTTATTCAAGACCTGTGTTTATCAGACTGAGGAATACTTAAGGGGGGATAGGACTATATATACTTTTTGGCTATACTGATGCCAAGAGATATTAGCTAATACTAATGGGGTTGTGGGGTGAGGCACAGCAATGGTGCTGGGGATAATGACATAGATGACACGGCACTGAGACAGGATGGGGAAGTGGATTGGGTCACCTGATCATGTGACTAAGTCATGTGACCTGGTATTTTCATATATGGTACTGGACTATGAAAAATACAATGGGAAGCTTCCATGGAATGTTCCATTGTGTAACAGTAGTTTGGAAAGGTCAGCAACTTTCTGGAAGGTGGTAGAAGGTTCCAGAAATTGAGCTAGGAAGCTGAAACTTGGCATGGGTGTTCATGGTTGTCAGGTGATCATGACAGTAGTGTTCTGAAGCCATTCCTACCAAGAGTACATTGGAAGCATTGGGAGTCATATGTGGTCATTGTAGGAATATTTATCCAGAAGTGGATCACTAATGCCAACTTGATGCATCCACAGCTGTTGTGGGAGGAGCTTACGGCAGGATTTGAGCAGATATACTGCAAACATAGAGCTGAATGTGTAGATCTCTGCTGCTACTGTATTCATTCTCTACTCCATCCTGGATGGTGTGTGGAGAATATTGGGCCTTGCTTCACCTTTTTGGAGTTTCCTATTGAGCAAATGTGTAGGGAGATAGGAAGACAAGTCAAGTTGCAGGTGTTGTAAAATTTGTATTTCCACCTAAATATTCACCTAACTTAGTCACTTAGATCATTACCCTTAAATCCTAGAGAATACTGACTAAATTCCTTGTTGGGATTTACTTAGAATATTTTCACTAAAAAACCAGGTACCCAGAACATGAAATTCTCAAAGTTGTCTAAACAGCCCCAAACTTTGCACACATGTTCTTGGGACCTTCCTTAACCTATTCTACATGTTTGTAATGCCAACACCAGGTAAAAGTATAAATACTACTTTTACATACAATAAATCATTAAGTGAAAACCACATGATCTACTTGTTCTCCCAATCACTTCCAATATCTCCAAAACTCTTACAACAGGTTATGAGCTCTGAGCTGTCACTCTCTGCAATGTCTGCTACTGCTATTACTGGAATTTTTCCCTCTACTGAAAAGTTGGATGGCTCTAACTACTAAGTGTGGAAGGTGAAGATGAAGATGCTGCTACAAGAAAGAGGCCTTTGGGATATTGTCATGGGAGAAGAATGCCCTCCTAAAAATGTGGGAGAAGAAGCCTTAAAGTACCAGAAGAAAGAACAAAGTGCCTTTAACTGCATTTGCCTTAATGTCAAGGACAAATTGCTAATTCAATGCTCAAGAGCAAAAATGAAAAAGGATGCCTGGAAAGCATTAGAAGACACCTACCAGTCATGCTCAGCTGCCAAGAAAATGTATCTGAGACAAAAATTCTTTACTACAAAGATGCTACCAGGAGAAGAAATGAAAAATCTAATTAACAGAATTACCCTGCTGGTAGATGAGATGGAATCTGTGGGTGTACCAACTACTGATGAGGATGTGATAGTTATCATCCTGAATAGCCTGACAGACAAGTTTCAAGGCCTTGTATCAGCTCTAGAGTTCAGAACTGAAGATTTGACCTTAAATTATGTATATGGAAGGCTCCTTGATGAAGAATTAAGAAAATCAAGTGCCAATAAGAAGGAAGAAGAAAATGCTTTAATAAGCAATGATAACCAACAAAGGAGGTACCCAAGTCCCAGAAAGGCAACAGCAACCTATTTTGCAACTACTGCACAAGGAAAGGACACACATCAGACCAGTGTCTCAAAAAGAAAGATAATCAGCAAAAGAAGCCTGAATATGGAAATGCTGCAACAACTGAAGATAGACTATTCATATCTGCACTAAATATGACCACAAACAAGGATTCTCAGATGCGGTGATTGACTCTGGAGCATCTCAACACTTTACACACCAAAAAGAACTTTTTACCCAATATCAAGAAATTCCAATTAAGAAGGTTTTCATGGGTGACAATAGAACACTTGATGCAGTGGGAGAAGGAACTATCCAAGTAAACCATAGAAGCAGTGCAGGAAGCCATACACTGACCTTTAAAGAAGTACTCTATGTACTAGAAATAGCCAAGAACCTACTCCCTGTAAGCAAGGCCACAGCAGAAGGACTCAGTTCCAGCTTTGACAGTTCTGGATGCAGGATCACTGATCAAAATGGTGCCCATATTGCTTTTGGCATCAGAGATCAGAATCTATACAAGTTGACTTATATTCCATCATATCTGGAAGCCAATATAAGTAACTTAAATGAAGAGGCACCAATGCTTTGGCACAGGAGATTTGGACACATCAACATCAATTTTGATTATTTGTGTAAAATGATCAAAGATCAGCTAATTTCTGGAGTGAAAATTGATCCCCCAGCTAATTTGAAGCACTGTGAGGCCTGCATATATGGGAAACATGCCAGACAACTGTTTAAGAGCTCTGGGTTAATCAAAACTAAGAAAAATTAGATCTAATTCACTCAGATCTGTGTGGACCTATACAAAATTTATCCTTAGGTGGGATGAAGTATTTGATCAGTTTTATTGATGATTATACAAGATACACATGGGTATACTTCATGGAGAACCAGGAAGAAGCTCTGTCTAAGCTCAGGGAGTTTAAAGCCATGGTGGAGAGAGAAACTGGTGAAAAAATCAAGAAAATACGCTCTGACAATGGTGGAGAATATACCTCAAAACTCTTCATCCACTTCTGCAAAATTCATGGGATAAAGCAAGAGACTACTGTACCATACTCCCCACAGCAAAATGGAGTAGCAGAACAAGCTAACAGATCAGTAATTGATATGGCAAGATCTATAATCCATGATCAAAAATTATCCTATGATTTTTGGGCGGAATCAGTTGCCACTGCTGTATACCTTAAAGATAGGAGTTATAACAGAATACTTTGTGATTCTACTCCATTTGAAGCATGGTATGGATACAGACCAAGTGCAGAACATCTACAAATATTTGGGTGTACAGCATATGCCAAAAAACTGGCCAGAAACCAGTCAAAATTTGAGCCAAAAAGTGTAAAATGCATATTCTTGGGCTACTGCAATGAGAGTAAGGCATACAGACTCTACATTACCAAAGCAAAGAAGCTGATCAAGTCCAGGGATGTGTTGTTTGATGAAAATTCAAAATTTACACAAAAAATGACTTCAGATGATGAGGAAAATATGATCTCAAGTCCACCAATTGTCAGGATTGAATCAGAGCAAAACAATGAAAATTTTTTCACTCCAGAGGACTCTACAGCCGTGGTTCAGCCAGAATCAGTGCCCAGGAATATCCCAGAAGTGGTCATTGTAGTATCAATTGCCCGGAGATCCAATCAGACAAGAAATAGCCCAAATTACTATATCAATGAGGGTACAAACTTAGCCTATGCCTGTTCAGTCCATATTGATGAGCCCCAGACTGTAAAAGAGGACCTAAATAGCCCTCAGACAAAGTTTTGGAGATCTGCAATGACTGAGGAATATCAGGCCCTAATGGAAAATCAAACTTGGGACTAAGTCAAATTACCAATCAACTGAAAATCAATAGGATGTAGATGGGTCTTCAAGACAAAATACAAGGCTGATGGTACAATTGAAAGATACAAAGCAGGACTTGTAGCCAAAGGATACTCTCAAACAAAAGGACTGGACTATACTGAGACCTTTGCACCGGTAGCCAAGTTTAATTCCATCAGATTAATATTGGCTATTGCAGCCAAATATAAGTTTTTTATTCATCAAATGGATGTAAAAACTGCATTTTTGAATGGAAAACTTGATGAGGATGTGTATATGGACCATCCTGATGGGTTTGTTGACCAAGATAACCCCCATTTGGTCTGCAAGCTTAAAAAGTCACTATAAGGTCTCAAACAATCACCAAGAGCCTGGAATTGCAAGATAGATTCTTATTTGGAATCCTTGAGTTTCAAAAGAAGTAATGCTGACTATAGTATATACTATAAGCCAGATAGAGCATTTCCAGTTCTATTAGCTCTATATGTGGATGATCTTATTATAGCCACCAATAACCTAGAAACATTGGAAGAGACTAAATCCAGCCTATCTAAGGAGTTCAAGATGTCCAATCTAGGAGAACTTGATAACTACTTAGGGATTAAGTTCTCCATAGACAGAAGTACCCAGACTATCACCCTAAGTCAATCCAAGTATATTCAAGATATACTAAAGAAGTACAAAATGGAAGACTGTAAACCGGCAGCTACCCCAATGGAGACAAACCTTAACTTGGTCAAAACCCAACCAAATCAAGAGAGCTTGGTGCCATCTGAAAGCCCTGACTTTCCTTATCAATCTATGGTTGGCAGTCTGATGTATATCATGCTTAGAACACATCCAGATATCTCATATTCAGTGGGAGTTGTCAGCCAACATAATCAGAACTATGGATCTGATCTTGCAGCAGTTAAGCGGATTTTTAGATACCTAAAAGGAACTCCTGATATCTGCTTAAGATACACTTAAAATGATTCAGAACAGGATCTTGTGGGATACTCTGATGCTTATTGGGGACAAAATTTAGAAGACAGAAGATCCACCACAGTATACACCTTTCTTTACTGTAAAGGAGCAATTTCATGGAATTCAAGAAAGCAACCAACTGTAGCATTTTCTACCACAGAGGCAGAGTATATGGCAGCCTGTGAAGCTACAAAAGAAGCAATGTGGTTAAGAAAGATCTTTACAGATTTAGGTCTATGTCAAAAAATGCCTATTGCTTTATCTCAAGATAATCAAGGATGTATACAATTAGGTAGAAATCCAACTTTTCATGCTAGAACCTAGCTTTTAGATATTAGACATTATTTCATACATGAAGCTATAGAGAATAACTTAGTTAGCTTAGTTTACTGTCCTACAGATGAAATGATTGCAGACATATTTACCAAACCATTAGCTAGAGACAAGTTTGAATATCTTAGGTCAAAATTAGGACTAGTCAGTATGAACATTTAGCTGAGTGGGAGTGTTGTAAAAATTTGTAATTCCACCTAAATATTCACCTAACTTAGTCACTTAGATCATTACCCTTAATTCCTAGAGAATACTGACCAAATTCCTTGTTGGGATTTACTTAGAATATTTTCACCAAAAAACCGGGTACCCAGAACATGAAAATTCTCAAAGTTGTCCAAACAGCCCCAAACTTTGCACACATGTTCTTGGGACCTTCCTTAACCTATTCTACATGTTTGTAATGCCAAGACCAGGTAAAAGTATAAATACTACTTTTACATTCAATAAATCATTAAGTGAAAACCACAAAATCTACTTGTTCTCCCAATCACTTCCAATATCTCCAAGACTCTTCCAACAGCAGGTACTACCATATCCCAATCTTGTCAAGAATAATATCTTCAAGTCCGTCATGGATGTGATGAGTTGGCACATGGAGGACAGCCAGAAAGAGTTGGAAAATACCAAGGACAAATGTGCACATGGAGACACCTATGCCTATGGCATGAAGAAGCTAAGCAGCCCCAATGCGTGGGTGATCAGTTAAGTAATGCAAAGTTGGGTTGGGTGCAACACGCAACTGATTTTTATCAGAAAACTCTACCAGATATGCTGGATTTCTCATGGTCACTAGCCAACTTCTATACCATTTAGTACAGAATTCACAAAAACAAAAGCCAGAGCACACCTATAAGGGGGACTAGAATCCAGCAGGGAGAAGGAATATATTGGCTATTTACCAAGAGGTTCTTTGCAGATATTCAGGAGGTATTCATGCCAGAAGTGGCAACAACCAAGCATATGTTTGCAAGACATATATGTTACCAGCAGCACAAGGTATATGGCAACTTTGCAAGTATCACACTAAAATGCTGTAAAGTTGAGGTGATAGAGGTATGTCAATTGTGGCAGTTATGTGCATTTGTAGAGGTTAGTAAGCAGGAGGCCATATTTTTTTGATTCAAACTAAATGTAGAATACCCAGGGTAGTGGTGGGTAAGCAAATAAAGAGGGGTGATTCTACAGTGGAGTATATGAATTGCACAAGGGGAGGTGGAAAAAGTAAATACCATTTGGTAAATTGGTACTGTAGCAATATACAGAACCAGCAATAGACTGTCATACTACCGGTAAAATGCCATCAGAGTTTTGCTGTGAGGCCATCAAAATAACGTCAAGTTTTTTGCCATATAAGGCAATTGGATGTCCAAGCCAACTGGATCCACTTAGAGCAGTTATAGAGCACTGAAAGACTACAACAATACTATGCAAATATTGTCCTAGTACCAATAAAATATTGTCAAGTTTTATCCCTTTGTTTGGTTGTAAGATTAGCAAAACACTGTTATGATCCCATCATAAGACCATTAGGAGGGTCACTAATTCCAAGCTGCTGATATTATGATGGTCTCTAAACAGGATCTTGATGGCTGATCTGGATTGGATCCACCCACAGGACCAAATTATCTTTCAGAGGGATAATGTGTGTGAGGTATGGAGTAAATCCCAAAATCTTACACATTTGACAGCAATACTGCACATTGTGCCTATAAAAACCTGCTATCTTGCTGATGGCTGGCGTATCTCCAATGCAGATGATAATATGCACTTTCACACAATGGTCACTTACCAGTATGCTGCTGGATGGCATACTAGATTCATCCAACAATACATACAGGTGGCTATCCAGGTTGGATGGTGATTTAGGAACAGATACTGGTGAGACACCATCAGATTTCTGCTCTGGTACTGTAGCATAGGGGGCAGATTCAGACTGATGAGAATCAGTGGCCAGCAGAATTTACTGGTAGAGTACTTGTTTAATGAGAATCTGTCAAGTGCCAAAGCAATGGCATGGTCATCTATATCTTCAATGTAGCCTTTCCTTCTTAGTTGCTTGTGATGTTTGCCATCAATATATCAAAAATATTTGTGTTTGATTGATACTGAGTGTGGTACTATACAGCTTCACAGTTCTTGTTGGACTGTATTAGCATCTTTAGATGGGCTACTACTGAATTGTATGCAGAAGATGAACAATATTTCCTTTGATGGTGGTGGATTCTCTACACATTGGATACCTTGCAATGGTGACATTTCCTGATGTGAATGCAATGCAGCTGTTAACGCATGCTAGTATCAGGACAATCTCTGGGTCATATGATGCAAGCCACATGATAGTTGTTTGCTTGTACCATGTGCATGGTAAGTTGCATCCTGGTATAATTTTGATAAGAAGTAGTATTAGACCCTCAAAGCCCACATTACTGATATTAGTAGAAACATACCATTTCTCTAGCCACAATATAACATCATTCATCAGTAGATGGAATTCTCAGCTCACTTGGATCCATAGAGTATCCTCTACTTTTTCATCTACAGGTGTTATCTCATTGCATATCAGGAATTTGCCAGGCTCATGCAAGGTACTGTTGTTAGGAAAGATAGGCTCACAATCCACCAGTGAGCCTACTTTTTCAGAGCTATCACTTTGCATGCCATGTTCAGAAGGCTAGGTTGTGCTTAAAGGCATTGCACACTCACCTGACTCAGTTTGCAGAAGGTGACAAGTATGGCAAGGTGCAGTTATAGAAGTATCAAGTGGCTGGCAAGATATTGATGGTACTATAGTAACTGATGGATGGTGAAATATGACTAGTGTGGTAATATACAGACCATGATCCTTGTAATACTCACAATACTGTCTGTGTGCTTCATGGCTGAGAGGCTTGTTGCAATAGCCACATGGTCTTTCTTCTTGTCTCTTAAGGTGCTGAGTCAATGTAGTCTTATCCATGGGGCAAACAGTTCCACATAAGAATATGACTCTATCATACTAGTGTTTTTTCAATACTCATGTGAATTGAAGACAGTCTTGTATTTGACACCTTGCACCTACACAAAGGTAACATTCAATGATGACCTGCCATAGTAAGCATTAGACTTGTTCCATCATTCCAACTGATCATAGTGCCCAATAGTGCCAGAGTATGCCAGATGGTGCCTGATCATGTCACAGAGTGCCAGATGGCGCCATGCAGTGCCAATTTGCGATCAAAATTGATATGCATATGACCCTAAAATATCAAATTAATAACAAAATATACAGCACTGTCTGGCACTATGATCAATGGCACAATGGAACAAGTCTATTATATAAAAAGTTGTGGCACCACATACAAATGTATATGAAAAACCATTTCCCCTGTGGTTGGACTCACTTCCATTTGCATGCTGCCAAAAAATAAAGCAAAGATGTCTGGTTCTCAACCAAATTCCACTGTTGACAGCAGCAAAAAATGGTGTTCTAGGCATCAGTAGAGTTCTTGATGACATCATTATGAGCTAATACTACTCTAAGATGGTTCTGGAAAGTTCTAGAAGGTATAGCACATCTGTCCAATCAGGGATCAGTAATGTGGAGCCTGTGTAACAAAGAGAGACTATATATAATATAGAAGTGGTAGGGATGGTAACACAAACCCATTTCTTGTGTCATAGGTGCTGACATAGGTACTTGCCTAATGCGGGTACTTCTGAAGATCACAAAGCTAAATAACATTTTGATAACTAATGCTGATAACTAATCAGAGTAAACATCATATGGGGATAATACTGATAATCTCTGGGCAAAGATTTATGGGATAATATTGAAAAGATTAAATATGAATAAGTGCATCTTAATAGCTGAATGGAGAAGCTTGTCTGTTGGAGTTATGATTACCCTACCACAATGGTTGGACCACAGGTTGCCTTGAAATTCAGTGCAACAAGCAGGGCTACATCAACTGAAGGTAATAATGCAGATTCCTTAGGCTTTCAGTCAAGCAGGCAGTTGAGAATCTTTGCAGAGCCACATGCTGACCATACCCTAAGAGAAAAAATATTAAAAGGCCAGCAGCATACTGTCATAAAATCAGTTGAACTCCAACTTTCTCAAGTCTGACAACTATCATTATCTCATATACCAGCAGTTGGGCAAACAAGCAGACATATTTTTCAAGAGGAGACTGGGACAACCAAGATTCATACCATATCTGGAGATAAGAAGCCAACAATTTACATCAAAAATTGCAACTAAATTCTTGCAAAAAAATGCTGTCTGAATACCTTCTAAATAATATTAAATTACTAGCAGACTACAGGCCAAAATTCCAAGTTAGAGATTTTTCATATGGATTAGCTCTGAGGTAGATTGGAATATGGCTAAGTACCTTGGGCTGAGGACCAGCAAGTGGCCATCATAACATCACCCCACCATCCATGAAAGATTATTTTGATGATCCTGTCAAAAGGCTGTCGCAAATTCTAAGTCCTGTGACTAAGAGGTATCAATCCCATCAGAACACTGTTCAAAGCCTGTCAAAAATAATTGCATCCCTGATTTCACAAAAAACTTGGTCAAAATTTTTGATTTCAAAAATACAAAAGTGGCTTTTGATTAGTTCTCTGCCAGTTTTCTCACTTCTTGATCCCAGACACTTTATCAACTCCTATGTTTGTATAGATTGATTGGCTATTGCCTCTTTTTCACACTCCTTACTTCCTAACTCAGCCATTTCTCTTACTTTTCATGCATATAAGTTAATTTATTACTGTTGAAACTTTAGTTGTACCTCAATTGCCAATTGTATTGACCTATAGAAGTCCCTATACCCTATATTAACATTAAGTTTAGCCCTACACTCAACAAGTAACTCCATTAAAATCCACCACTGAATAAGTATTTCTGCTGTAATGCACTGTTTCCATGACTTTAACAGGAACCCTACAGCTTTATGCCACTGTTAACTCACTGGTTCCCTTACATCCTGGTCTCCAGCCATTGCTGCCAGGTCTAGCACCACATCTGCCAGTCATTGCAATAGATCCTTGCAATATACAAGTGAGTGTTCTTGAGCACTGCTCTTGAAGAAGTGCTGCAACTTCTTGGTGTGCCTATTAATTTTCAAAAAATCTACTGAAGTCATTGTGATAACCTCTTAAGTTCTTGATATTCTTACTTTGTATGTCAGTGAGATCTCCACTCTGGCAACAATGGAAGACATGGTGGCTGTGGTAGACAAATTGCCTTTCTCTGCAAACTCATATACCTCACTGGAGCATAGCTCAACAGGCTGTGCTTCCAACTCTTGTGAAAACAGCTGTTGTCATGTTGGTAATTCTTCTTGGCTATGATATGAATCAGTTTGTTCCGGTTTTACAGCATTGATTGGCAAGAACTGCAGCTTTTTTCTCATGCTTCCCTGTCTCTGGCATTGGTGAGCTTTTCTTGTGGTACCTTTTCCTTTATCACTGTCAGGTCTTTCACTGCTACTTTGTCTGAGTGCGTCTTATATTGAAATACATTTTCTCCTCAATAAATGCTGCTTTGATGCATCAAGTGCATTCAGCATGGCCTTGAGTTCTTGATGGTCCCATGGTATGCTGGCCTTAAGGTGTTAGCATACTAGACTTCTAACAGCCTCCTGAATATTAGCCCACTCTTCATAATTGCACTCAATGGCTTCAAAGATCTTCAATATCATCTGATTTTTAGGCTTTGGTATACACACTGCGGCTTCCCCCTGGTTTGGATGGGATCCACCCACGGGACCAAATTATTTCTCATAGATCATTGTTTTACACACTGTTAGAGTAGCTCTTACTTCATAGTTGATATTGATGTTTGCCATAATTATGTTGGAAATGTTTCCATATGAAGGATACTGAGCATAATACTTTATAGCTGCAAAATACTTGTGGGACTAAATATGACTCTTTAGACAGGCACATTACTGGAGTAGTTCAGCAGCATGGGTAATGTTTTCCTTCTATGGCTGTGGATAGTAAATAAGTTGGACACCTTGCAATGGTGGCATTTTCTGATGTTAATGTCATGTAGCCATTATCACATGCTTTACTTTGTACATTCCCCAGGTCATGTGCTGTCAGTAACAGGATGATTGTCTGTTTGTACCATGTACATGGTACAATAGTGACCAATGAATGCTCAGACCTGACTTGCATGCCCTATGAAAGGTAATAGTGGATATCCCATCAAAAGGTAATCACAAAAATAAAATCCTGTAACTAAGAGATATTGATTTCATCAGGACACTGTGCAAAGATCATTCAAAGTTTACACCCTTGATTTCACGGAGAACCAAGTCACTCTGTCTACAATGGAGGACATGGTGGCTGTGGTAGATAAAATGCCTTTCTACAAACTCATATATCTCACTGGTGTATAGCACAACTAGCAGTACTTGCAACCTTTGAGAAACAAGTTTTTTTGTCGATAATACTTCTTGGCAGTTACGGAATTCAGCCTGCTCTGGACTAATGGCATTAACTTGCAAGGACTGTGGCTTTTTTCTCACATGTACCTGCCTCTGGCTTGGATAGACCTTTCTCCCTTTACCTTTTCCTTGATCAATGCTGGGTGTTTCACTGCTACTTTATCAAAGTTCTGCTTGTACTGAACTATGTTTTCTCCTTGATCAATACTGCACTGGTGCATCTGTTTTGGCCTGCTTTTCCCTTACCAGCACTCTATTGGCAACCTGATTTTGTGTTGCCACCTGTTTCAAACTTTTAGGCCAAAAACAGTACCCTTAGTTGAAGACCAGCAAGTAGCTATCATATCATCACCACCACCCATATCAGCAACTATGTTGTCAGCTGATACTAATGCGGAAATGAGGCAATTATGTGCAGTGGCTGATAGGATAGATGCAATGACCCAAAGAAATCAGGAAAAAGACCAGAAACAGGATGAGCAGATAAAAGGTGTAGAGAAATCAATATCCCTGGTAGAGAAAGCAGTATCTCTGCTGCAAAGAAGGCATTCCAGGAGCTTAATGTGACAGCCATTGATTGAGACACTTGCTGATAATACAGAAGAAAATACTAGACTTGTTCCGTTGGATAGTGCCACATTGAGCCATGAGTGCCAAATGATGCAATAGTGTGCCAGAGATGCCAAGTGAGCCTATACTGGGCCACAGAGTGTGAAACATAGCTCTGCATCTTCATGTAAAGCAGCCCCTGTGTTTCACCCATTGCGCAGGAGAAAATCCATTTTTTGACCTTTTTTTGTGGATCAATGTAGCTCAGGATGTGTTAGAGCACAAGCAGATTGAAGATATGCATCTGGTACTCAATACCCATGGCACTCTGAATCTAGCTCCTGTAGCTTGTATCATGTCACAAAAATGAATGGCACTATCTTTGTCCACTGGTACTATCTGGCACTATATGTGCTTTGTATAGACATGCATCTGGTACTCAATACCCATGGCACTCTGAATCTAGCACCTGTAGCGTATATCATGTCACAAAAATGAATGGCACTATCTTGGTTCACTGGTACTATATGGCACTATAAGTGCTTTGTATAGGTCTTACTTTAGGGCTAATATTTAAATATAGTGCCAGATAGTACCAGTGGACCAAGACAGTGCCATTCATTTTTGTGACATGATACAAGCTACAGGAGCTAGAGTCAGAGTGCCATGGGTATTGACTACCAGATGCATATCTTCAATCTGCTTGTGCTCTAACACATCCTGTACAACATTGATCCAAAAAAAAAGGTCAAAAAATGGATTTTCTCCAACACAATGGGTGAAACACAGGGGCTACTTGGCATGCAGATGCAGAGCTATGTTTCACACTCTGTGGCCAGGTAGTGGCTCACTTGGCCTCTCTGGCACACTATGGCATCATTTGGCACTCATGGCTCAATGTGGCACTATCCAACGGAACAAGTCTACTGTACGGTCATTGAAGCACAACAAAATTGCCCAAAGATAAAGCCCACATTAAAGCCTGTCACAGCATGGGAGGGAGAAAATGTAGTGTCTATACCAAAGCCTAAAATTCAAAAGACATTGAGTATTTGTGAAGCTGTTGGATGGGACCTAGTGAATGAACAGTGGCGCAAAGCCACAGGGTTGCTGCCAAATTCATGGAAAAAGGGCATCACAGCAGAAATACTTACTGGATGATGGGTCTTAATGGAGTTACTTGTTGAGTGTGGGGCCGGGCTATATGTTAGTGTAGGGTTAAGGGACTTTCATAGATCAATAAAATTGGCAATTGAGGTGCAACTGAAGTTTCAATGGAGATAAATATTTGTGTATGCATGGGAAGTAGGAGCAATGGTTGAGTCAGGAAGTAAGAGGTTTGAAAAAGAGGCAATAGCCAAGCAATGCACACAAACATAGGAGGTGATAGAGTGTCCAGGATCAGAAAGTGAGAAAATTGGCAGTGAACCAATCAAAAGCCACTTTTGTATTGTTGTGATGAGAAACTCTGACTAGGTTGTTTGTGAAATATGGGGTGCAATTATTTTTTGATGGTCTTTGCACAGTGTCCTGATGGCATCAATACCTCTTAGTCATGGTACTATAAATTTGTGCTGGCTTTTTGATGGGATCATCACAATTTCTCATAGTGCACCTTGCAGACATATGCACAGTTGTAGCCGCTTTTGCCAGGAATACTTACTGAGTATTTATAACAAACTTCTTGGTACTTAGCTAATAGACTCCTTCTCCCTGCTGGATTCATGTCCCTCTTATAGGTGAGCTCTGGATCTTATTGTGTGAATTCAGCATTAAATGGTGTGGCTACCTGTTTGTGACAAAGAGAAATCCTGGATACTTTGACAAGTTGTTCTATCAAAGTTCAGTTACTTGTTACCCCCAGCCTAACTTTAGATTACTTAACTGATAACCCACACATCAGGGTGGCTTAACTACCTAAGCTCAAGGTATAGGTGTCTTCCTCTGCACATGCATCCTCTAAATTTTCTAACTCTTCCTGGCTATCCTCCATGTGCCAACTTATCAGATCTATAACTGGTTTGAAGGTAATGATCCTAATGAAATTGGGATATGTTTGTACCTGTAACTCAATTTTGTCCCTACATCCCTGCAGATCTGCCCTACAGGAAACTCCTGCAAGGTGAAGCAAGGCCCAATATTCCCCACACACCAAGTAAGATGAGGTGGAGAATAAATACAGTGGCGGCAGAGATCTGTTGCTCAGCTCTATGCTTGTAGCATAGCCACTCAAATCCTGTCACAAACTCTTTGCATAAAAGCTGTAGATGTGTCAAGTTGGCACAGGTAATTCACTTCCAGATAACTATTCCTGTGGTGTTAATATTCAATGGCCAGTGCTTCCAATGTACTACTGGTAGAAATGGCTTCAGAAGGCCACTTGAATCAATACATATCCAGTTCATCCAGTTCTTATATTTTTATTGTCAGATATGCATTTGAATATTGGACTTGTTCTGTTGGATAGTGTCAGCCTGTTTTTAGTGACAGATCAATCTGAACCTCTATGGCACATTCTGGCTCTATATATTGTACTATGATACTTGTGGTAGGAACAGCTACTGGTAATTTTACTCAATCTTACTTATGTTGCTGAGTATGGTGCACTTCTTGCTTTATTTACTATTCATAGTGCGCTAGATACACTTCTCTCAATGGATGTCTTCATGTATGAATATACCAAGCATTAATAAGTGTCTTAGTATTTTGTCTATTCTGCTGTTTTCTGCTATATATGACTTTCCTCTGCACTTACCTGCCAATATGCTCAATATCTTTAGATATCCAAATGTATACTCAACACTCACTCTGAAATGATCAAATATCTTATTGTAGAGCTTCAGCTTTCTGCTAAGCACAACATTCCTTGGATTCCCAATAGCTGTAGTCCTTCCAAATCTCTGACAATCCTCCCTTATAAGTTAGGTTTGCCATACATTTCTCACATCTACTGAATTCAGGACAATTCTCTACCCAGAATGATCTGTCATACCTAATTCCAGCAAATGGCTCACTAAACGGTATAATTTTACACTCAATATCAGACAGTGCTTGAGACTTTACATAGTGTGCCTTGTATATGCCAGAAAAAAGTACCTCTGCTCTCTAGAAGGTATGTTAATCCTGGCTGGGAAGGTATCAAAAATATACCTGATATGGAACTGATTGCTGAAAACTTGGAGCTTCTGAACCTAGTGCTCCAAGCTTGTTCTAAGTCATTCATACCCTATATAAGGTAGTTCTCAATTACTGTCAACTGAGAATGAGAGCTTCTGGGACTTTTGCTGCCATGGAAGGTGGGAGGAGACATTGTGGGGCAATAGTACTTGTGATAGCAGAGAAGCTAAACAAGGGATCTCCTTCAGTATATTGAGGTAGATGGCCCACAGTACTTGGTATAGATCTCATCTAATGTGTCAAACAGTTTTACTGCCAAATAAAATTATAAACTTGATAAGGTTTGACTGGTACTGTAGCTTTACATTTTCAATGGCTCTAACCAACTAGTACATCTAAATGCTTTGTATGGCAAAAAACTTGACAGTGTTTTGACAGCCTCATTGTGGCTCTTTGATAGGATGGTACAGTAGTATGGTGGCCATTAGCCAGTTCTGTATAATGCTAACTTGCCAATTTACCAACCGGTTTCCTTTTTCTACCACCCATTGTGCAATTTATATATTCCACTTTATATTCAGCATGCCTTGTCTGCTTAACCCCTACTACCTTGAGTATTCCAAATACAGCTCAAATCAAAAGATACCATGGCCTCCAGCTTACTAACCTCTACAATTGCACACACCCACCATAATTGATATACTTGTATTACCTCAACTTCATGTCTTTTTAGTGTGATATTTGCATAGTTGCCATATTCCTTGTACTGCTAATAACATATACATCTTTCAAACTAATGCTTTGTTGCCACCACCTCTAGCATGAGTATCTTCATAATATCTGCAAGGCACTCTTTGGTATTCAGCTAATATAACACTTCTCCCTGCTGAATTTTAGTCCCCCTAATTGGAGCGCTTGGGCTCTTGTTTGTTTGAATTCTATACTGAATGGTGCAGAAGCTGGCTTGCTACTGAGAGAAACTTGGCATACATTGGCAGAGCTATACTACTAAAAACAGCTGCTTGTTGCACCCCACCCAGCATTGCATTATTTAACTGATTACCCACACATTGTGGTTGCTTAGATACCTGATTCCATAGGCATACGTGTCTCCATGCGCACATCTGTCCTCAGTATTTTCAACTCTTCCTGACTGTCCTCCAAGTGCAAACCCATCACATCCATGACAGACATGAAGGTAATATTCCTGATGCAATTGGAATATGGTAGTGCCTACAGCTTGACTTGTCTTCCTATCTCCCCACACATCTGCATACACATATGCAACAATGCAAATGCAAAGACTGGCTGAATAGGATATGTGTTTATTCAAGCAGTGCTTAGATATCATTCCAACCAAGAGTACACTGGAGGCATTGGAGTAATATGTGGACGTTGTAAGCATATTTGTCCAGAAGCAGATCACCAATGCCAACTTGACACATCTACAGCTGCTGAGGAAGGAGTTTGCTACAAGATTTGAGTGGCTATACTACAAATATAAAGCCAAATGCCTAGATATCTGCCACTGCTGTATCCATTCTCCATTCCATCTTACTTAGTGCTTGGAGAATATTGGGCCTTGCTTCACCTTTTGGGAGTTTCCAATTCAGCAGATGTGTAGGGAGATAAGAGTGCAAGTCAAGTTGCAGGTACTATCATATCCCAAACTCATCAAGAATATTATCTTCAAGTCCATCATAAATGTGATGAGTTGGTATTTGGAGGACAGCCTGGAAGAGTTGAAAAATCTCATGGAGATATGTGCACATGGAGATGCCTATGCCAGTGGAATTAAGAAGCTGAGCAGCCACAATATGTGGGTAACCAGTCAAGTAATGCAAAGCTGGGCAGGGTGCAGCAAGCAACTATCTTTTGTCAGGATAATTCTGCCAAAGAGTGCCAAATTTCTCTTGTTCACAAGCCAACTTCTACACTATTCATTACAGAACTCACACAAACAAGAGCCAGAGTGCACCAACAAGCTGGACTTAAATCCAGCAGGGAGAAGGAATATATTAGCCAAATACTGAAGAGTTCTTTGCACATATTTAGAAGGATCTCATGGCAGAAGTGGCAGCAACCAAGAATATGTCTGCAAGATGTATGTATGCTATCAGTGGCACAAGGTATATGGCAACTTTGCAAGTATCGCAACAAAAGCCGTGAAGTTGAGGTAATGACAGTATGTTGATTGTGGCAGGTGTTCACACTTGTATAGGTTAGTGAGCAGGAAGCCATAGTTTTGTTTAATTCAATCTATATGTGGAAAGCCCAAGGTAGTAGCAGGTAAGCAGATAAGTGGGGTGAGTCTACAGTTGAATATATGAATAGCACAAGGGGAGGTAGAAAAAGGAAATACCATTTGATAAACTGGTACAGTACCATTATACAGAACTTGTTGTAGGTCACCGTACTGCTGTAACAATGCCATCAGAGACCTGCAATGAGGCAATCAAAACACTGTCCAGTTTTTTGCAATATAAGGCAATTGGATACACCAGTCAGTTTAATCCATTTCAAGTATTTGAAGTGCGCATCAAGACCACAACAATGCCTTGCAATTACTGCTACCACACCAATCAAGCCCTGTCAAGTTTTATAACTTGATTTAGCAGTAAAATTAGCTATCTGCTGTTGTAATTTTGTCATAAGATTGTTAAGAGGATTACTGATTGCATGCCACTATTGTTATCACAGTCTCCAAATGGGATCCTGATGGCTGATCTGAATTGGATCTACCAGGGGAAAAAATTCTTTTTCATAGGGAGGACTTGCTGCTAGAGTACTTGTTTAATGAGAATCCATCAAGTGCTAAGGCAAAGGCCAGGTCATGCATACCTTTGTTAGGATATACTGCTTGAACATTTAAGTTGAATCAGTTTTTAGTCAAATTAATCAGTTATATGTTTAGTCTATCAGTATATCAGTGTTATCCATCAGACAAATAGCATTAGTCAGAAAATGAATCAGCAGATCCTTATCAGACAGAAATAGATATATTAGGTAGGATCTTATTGGGTGATGATGATGCAATCAAATGAGTCATCAGCCACAGCCTACATTAGGAAATACAATTAGTCAGCTACTGATCTGGCAAAATGTATATAAGGAGCTGCTGGAATCTCAATAAAGATCAGTTCAAGTTTTAGTGAATACAATACTAGCTAAATGCCCTATTCCTTTACAACTCTTATACAAAGACTTGTAACACCTTCAAAGTAGCCCTTGCATCTTAGCTGCTTGTAATGTGTGCCATTGAATATATCTAATATGTTTGTACTTGATTGATACTTAGTGTGGTATTTTCTAGCTTCTCAGTATTTTTTGGGCTACATGGGCTTCTTCATACAGGGTAATACCAGTATATATCTGGAGTTTGATCAATATTTTCCCTAAATTGTGGTGGATTCCTGGCAACTTGGACATGTTGCAATGGTGGCATTTTTGGATGTGAATGCCATGCAACTGTCAGCACATGCTAGCATCAGGACAGTCTTTGGGTCATTTGTTGCAAGCCACTTGATGGTTGTCCACTTATACCATGTTCATGGTAAGTTGCATCCTGGAATGATTTTAGCAAGCGGTGAAAGTAAATCCTCTAGGCACCAATTACTGATATTAGTGGAAATGTGGCACTTCTCAAGCCACAACATTACATCATTCACCAGTAGATGGAATACTGGGCTCACTTGACTCCATAAAGTAACCTCAGCATTTGTTTCAATAGGTGTTGTCACATTGCACATTGGGACTTGACCCGGCCCATGTGTGGTACAATTGTTAGAGAAGATAGGATAACAATCAATCAGTGAGCCTTCTTTGTCTGTGCTATCACTCTGTGTGCAATATTCAGAAGGCTGAGGTGAGCCTAAAGGTGTCACAAACTCTCCTGACTCATTTTGCACAAGGTGATTGTTGCAATTTAAGAAGTGATTTGGATATAAGGAACTTATCAAGAAATAGTGAAAATAGTTGAACTGTTGTTTCTTAATAAAGAAGCTCAGTATTTATACCTTTGTAGAAACAATATAGCTGTAACACTAAGTAAGGAGGGTTTCTCCATATTCAGGAGCATTCTGTAACAGTTTCAGGGTTAATACATAATAGACTTGTTCCGTTGGATAGTGCCACATTCAGCCATGAGTGCCAAATAGTGCCATTGCATGCCAGAGAGGCATAGTAGACCTAAAATTGGCCCCAGAGTGTGAAACATAGCTCTGCATCTTCATGCAAAGCAGCCGCTGTGTTTCACCCATTGTGTTGGAGAAAATCCATTTTTTGGCCTTTTTTTTTGGATCAATGTTGTGCATGATGTGTAAGAGGACAGAAGGACTGAAGACATGCATCTGGTACTCAATACCCATGGCACTCTGAATCTAGCGCCTGTAGCGTATATCATGTCACAAAAATGAATGGCACTATCTTGGTTCACTGGTACTATATGGCACTATAAGTGCTTTGTATAGGTCTTACTTTAGGGCTAATATTTAAATATAGTGCCAGATAGTACCAGTGGACCAAGATAGTGCCATTCATTTTTGTGACATGATATACGCTACAGGAGCTAGATTCAGAGTGCCATGGGTATTGAGCACCAGATGCATGTCTTCAGTCCTTCTGTCCTCTTACACATCATGCACAACATTGATCCAAAAAAAAGGTCAAAAAATGGATATTCTCCAACTCAATGGGTGAAACACAGGGGCTGCTTTGCATGAAGATGAAGAGCTATGTTTCACACTCTGTGGCCAAGTTTAGGCTCATTTAGCCTCCCAGGCACATTATGGCATCATTTGGCCCTCATGGCTCAATGAGGCACTATCCAACAAAACAAGTCTAATGTTCAGTACTAGCGCTAATTTGATCCTGACTATAAGGGAATATTCATATGAACATAGATTTGAAGATAGTGGCAAAGTTGGAGCTGTAAATTAGTCCCACAGTGACCAAGGCTAGTTCAGAATTGGTAAGTAAATTTTTAGCGGCAGAATGATACCAAATAGCCCAATATTTCAACAGTGACAAAGATGGCTAGGTGCCAATATAGAAGTATCAACTGGTCAGCAAGATGATGTTAGTAAAGTAGTGACTGATGAATGGTCAAATATGACTTGTGTGGCAAAACATTGGCCATGATCCTTGTAATACTTCGTATGCTCTCTGCATGCGTAAGCTATTGTGTGCAATAATGAAGAGTGGGCAAATATCCAAGAGGCCATTAGAAGTCTAGCACTCCATCACCTTAAGGGTGGCATACCATAGGACCATCAGGAACTCAAGGCCAAGAAGAATGCACTTAACTTGTTCCATGAGCATTATCCTGGATTTTAAAGGGGCAAACAGATTTTGGGCCAGCATTGGTTTGATAAGAAAGCATCTTAAGAATAGCAGACACTATCAAAGGCAGAAGAACAAGGATGCCATGGCCAAAAACCAGCTGCTTCCTCAAGAGCCTGTTACAAGCAGGGCCAAAAGCTCTAGACAAGTGTCAAAGAGACAACAGGTAGCTGGAAGAGTGCCAATTAGGGAAAAGCAGGCAGACAGAGATGCATCAGCACAACACTTATCAAGGAAAAAGTGTAGTACCACTCAAGGAGCACTCAGTCAAAGTGGCAGTGAAGGACCTTGCAGTGATAAATATTAGTGGCTTTTACAGGAGCCCATCACAACCATGGTTGAGAGCTTGAAACAAGTGGAAAAGAGACGTCAGGTTGCCAGAAGAGTGCTAGCAAGAAACAAGCAGGCCAAAGCAGATGCAGCAGATGCAGCAGAGCAGAATTTATCAGGGAGAAAACATAATTCTTTGCAAGAAGCACTCAGACAAGTAGCAGTGAAAGACCTGGCAGTGATAAAGGAAAAAGTAAAGGGACAAATGTTCACCCATGCCTGGGACAGGGAGGCAAGCAAAAAAAAACTGCAGTTCTTGCCATTTAATGCCTCAAGCCTGGAGCACACTGAATCCCTTATAGCCAAGAAGAATTACCAACAAGATACTGCAGTGTTCACAAGAGTTGGAAGCACAGGCAGTTGAGCTACACTCCAGTGAGGTAGATGAGTTTGCGGAAAAAGACAATTTGTCTACCACAGCCTCCAAATTGTCCATTGTTGATAGAGTGGAGATCCCACTGACACACAAGTCTACAATGTCAAGAACTTGAAAGACTGTCACAATGCCTTCAGATGAATTTTGGAACTTGAACAGGCACACCAAAAGGTTGTGGCACTTCTTCCAGAATAGTGCACAAGAAAATGCACTTGAATATTTCAAGGACTTATTACCAAGACTGGCAGATGAGGAGCTAGACCTTGCAGTGCCAGCTGAAGAGCAGGACAAGTGGGAACCAGTGAATGAACAGTGGCATAAAGTCAGTGGGTTCTCACCAAAGTTGTAGAACCAGGGCATCACAGCAAGAATACTTTTTGAGTGGTGGATTTTAATGGAGTTACTTGTTGAGTGTGGTGTTGGGCTTAATGTTAGTGTAGGTCATAGGGACTTGTATAGGTCAATACAATTGGCAATTGAGGTACAACTGAAGTTTCAATGGAAATAATGTTGTGATCTGCCACATGAATGTTTAAGTTGGATCAGTTTTTAGTCAAATCAAGTAGTTATATGTTAGGTTATCAGTATATCAGTATTATCTATCAAATCAGTAGCATTAGTCAGCAAATAAATTGGCAGATCCTTATCAGACAGAAATAGATATTTTTGGTAGGATCTTATTGGATGATGATGATGCAATCAAATGAGCCATCAGGCACAGCCTACATTAGGAAATACAATTAGTCAGCAATTGATCTAGCAAAATGAATATAAGGAGCTGCTGGAATCTCAGTAAAGATCAGTTCAAGTTTTAGTGAATATACTACTAGCTAAACTCCCTATTCCTCTACAAATCTTATACAAAGACTTGTAACATTGGTAGCAGCAATAACCAGAAACATCCCTCCTGAAGAAAGAACAAGCCTCCCTCAAGATGTCCAAAAATCAAGAATGGAAGAATGCTATGCAACAAATCCTAGCCCAGCAGCAATAGTTACTCCAGATCCTTAGCCAGCAGCAACAAGGAATGACTACCATGGCCCAAAGCCAGCATAACCCTGCCAAGAGCAACTTTAGTGTGAAGGTCAACTGGTAACATGGTAGAGTCAATGAAAACCTGGGAACTTGACTCTTCCAGCTTGAAGAAGCTTTCAAGGCTAAGGGAATTGCTTCAGAAAGCAAGTTACAATATTTAGCCTCTTACCTGGCAGATGCAGCTTTGCAGTGATACCGCAACAAGATCAAGTCAGCCACCATGATGGGATGCTCTACAATCTCTACCTGGAATGAGTTTGTGTTGGAAATTCAGGATGCCTTTGAGCCCCTACACCAAAAGACACTAATCAGAAGAAAGTTGAAGACACTCAGACAGAAAGGAATGGTCAAAGAGTACATCTATGAATATAGATGTCTACCTGGGCAAATTGAAAGAATGGACCCTCTGGATCATGTTGAATACATTATTGATGGGTTGAAAGAAGACACTCAAAAAGAAGTGAATTATTGAAGACCTCAGACTACTGAAGAAGCCATCAAGATTGACATTGACTATGACTCAGCTATGTTTGGAGTTGGGAAGCCCACAATGACTAATCAGAAAGGCTACAATCACTATGAAAGAAGACAATCAGAAGCAGTGCCAATGGAAATAGATGCTATGCAGAAGAATCCTACCTCAGAAGAATGTAAGAAGAAAGGACTTTGCTTCAATTGCAACCAGCAGGGACATATTGCAAATTACTGCCCTCAGAGAAGAAATGGACACCAGCCATCAAGAACCTTTAACTATATTGAGGCCATGTAGCATAGTAACATGGAGGATGAACTTGAAGAAGACTCAGAGCTCACCTTCCATATGACAGAAGAATACCTATCCCAGATGACCTCAAACTTAGGAAAGCTATTATACTTGAATGGAGTAATCAAGGCAGTACCTGCCAAGATCATGATTGACTCAGGAGCATCACATTAGTACATGTCAGAGCAATTTGCTTTGAAAGCTGGAATCAACTTGGAACCCACCATATCAACTTCAGTCTCAACAGCTGATGGGAACTCTCACATCATCAACCATATTACTCAGCCAGTAAGGATGAAGATCAATGACTATGAAGAAGATCTACAGGCCTATATATTTGGGAACTGTAAGTTTGACATCATACTTGGGAAAAGCTGGCTATTTTGTTGTAATCCATCAATCAACTGGAGAACCCATGCTACTCAGATCCAGAAGGACAACAAGACCTATGAGCTATTTCCTGCCAGACTGGATTTTAACTTGGTCAATTCAAGTGTGTGTGAAGCAAGTGAACTTAGCAAGACACAGTTCTGTAGAGCACTAAGAAAAGGCACCCAGATGTTCCTCATGGCAGTATTACAGGAGGATTCCTCTACTCCAGTACCCCAGAAGGTCCAGACTCTTTTGATGGAGTATTCAGATGTATTTCCAGAAGAGCTTGTAAGTCTACCACCAGTCAGAGATGTGGATCATACCATTGAAACAGGAGATAGCCCTCCAGTGAGTAAGATACCTTACAGAATGAGTCCATTGGAGTTGGAAGAGATGAAGAGACAAATAGATCAGTTACTGGAGCAAGGATATATCAGACCCAGCAAGTCACCTTGGGGAGCACCAGTACTTTTTGTGAAGAAGAAGGATGGAACACTTAGGATGTGCATTGACTACAGAGCCCTCAACTCAGTTACAGTGAAGAATAAGTACCCCATACCTTGGATTGATGAGCTCTTGAACTAACTCAATGGAGCCACTATTTTCAGCAAGATTGACCTGACGTCAGGATACAACCAGATAAGGGTGAAGCCAGAAGACATCCCTAAGACAGCATTCAGAACCATAAATAGACATTACAAGTACTTAGTCATGAGTTTTGGTCTCACCATTGCCCCTGCAACATTTGTGACCCTGATGCAGACTGTCTTCCAGGAGTACATAGATAAGTTTGTCATAATCTACCTAGATGATATATTGATATACAGCAAGACAGAAGATGATCACTTGGTGCACATTGAAAAGGTATTGAAGAAGCTAAGAGAGAGCAATCATTATGGCAAGCTACCCAAGTGTGAATTCTTCAAGGAACATGTTGAATATCTGGGACACATAGTGACCAGCACAGGAGTAACAGTAGACCCTAAGAAGGTTGAAGTTATCAAGAATCTGAAGCAGCCCCATAGCATATCAGAGCTCAGATCATTCCTTGGAATGGTTTCCTATTGTTGGAGATTTGTCAAGTCCTTTGCAAGTATTGCAGCCCCTTTAACTGATATCCTCAAGAAAGACAATACCTACAAGTAGGACATAGCTTGTGAAACTGCCTTCCAGATGCTCAAGAATGAACTTGCTAAGCTGCCAAGCTTAAGAATACCTGACTTCAGAAAAGAGTTTACTATTTGCACAGATGCTTCAGATTATGCAATTGGTGGAGTGTTGAGCCAAAAGCACAAGGGAAAGAGCTACCCAGTTGCCTTCAAATCCAAGAAACTGAGCTCAGCAGACCAAAACTATCCAGTGCATGAGAAGGAGATGCTTGCTATAATACACTGTTTGAAGACATGGAGATGCTATACTGAAGGAGTCAAATGCACTGTAAAGACTGATCATGCCTCCCTCAAGTATATATTTACTCAGAAGGTACTCTCTAGAAGAATGGCAAGATGGAGTGAATACATTCAGCAATTTGATTTA
The DNA here is from genome assembly GCA_002104905.1 of Basidiobolus meristosporus CBS 931.73. Classification (NCBI taxonomy): domain Eukaryota; kingdom Fungi; phylum Basidiobolomycota; class Basidiobolomycetes; order Basidiobolales; family Basidiobolaceae; genus Basidiobolus; species Basidiobolus meristosporus. Next base: position 46,583 of record MCFE01000029.1, on the reverse strand, counting down.
GAGATAGTGTATTGCCCTGCAAAAAATAACACAGTTGCTGATGCCTTATCCAGATTAGATCAAGTTGCACAACTCAACTTGGCACATGAATCAGATTGGCCTAGCCTATTATCAAAGTACTTGGAGGGCCAAGCCATTACTAATGATGTGGATGAAGATATCAAGAAGATAATCCAGGATGAAGCCAGCAAATTTGTAGTACAGGATGAAAAACTCTACCAAATTGTTGATGGAAGCCCTTTGCCTATTGCCCTTATGTTTCTTACCAGGATTTAATACATAAGCTACACAATGGATATGGATATCTTGGAATTGAAGGAACCTATAGCCTTGTGAAAGCCAGAGCATGGTGGCCCAGAATGAAACATGACATTGTGAAGCTGGTGAAAACATGCTCAAATTGCCAAATCAACCAAGGCCAACCACAGGGAATTGCTGAACTTTTTCCCTTGGAGCCTGTAAGACCATTTGAAAGATTGGGAATTGACTTTATTGAAAGACTGCCAACTACCAGGAAATACAGCCATTGGATCCTAGTAGCAATTGACCATGCCACTAAATGGCCAGTGGCTAAATCTGTACCTATGGCAAGTGCACATGAAGTTGCAAGTTTCATCTACCATGCGATCTTTATAAAGTTTGAATGCCCTGTAGAGATTCTATCCAATAGAGGTGCAAACTTTATGGCGAAGACATTGGAAGCTTACCTGGAAATGCAGCAAATCAAACACTTGAAAATCTTGGCATATTACCCCAAAGCTAATGGAGTCACTGAACAGTTCAGTGAATTATTTGGAAAAATGCTGACCAAGTATGCAAATGGAGTTGTCAGTAGATGGGATGAGTATATAGACGAAGCACTCTTTGCATGCAGAGTCAGAGTACACAACACCACCCAGCATTTACCATTTTACTTGGTGTATAGATGTGAACCAAGGATTCCAGGAGATCTCACACAACCAAAGCTGACAGACACCTTAGAAAATGAACTCAGTCAGTCAAGTAGACACCAGCAACTGGAACAAAGACATCAAGAGGCACACACCAAAGTATCTCAAAGTGCAGAAAAGATGAAACAGAGATTTGAAAAGACTATAGCACCAGAAGCATTGACAGTTGGGGACTTTGTATTGCTAAGAAACAACACTTGGAAGATGTATGCGCCACAATGGACAGGACCATTCAAGATCATCAGAGAATGTCCATTTGCAACTTATCAACTAGAGGACAAACAAGGCAATATCTGGGAAGACTTAGTGCATAGGGACAGACTCAAGCTTGCAAGACTTGCTGATAATACTGAACCATCAAGATATTGGTATCATAAGAAAAGAGATTCAGGAGAACCCTCTCAACTTTTGCAGGGGAGAACATTGTAATCTGCCGCTTGAATGTTTAAGTTAGATCAGCTTTTAGTCAAATCAATTAGTTATATGTTTAGGTTATCAGTATATCAGTATTATCTATCAAATCAGTAGCATTAACCAGCAAATGAATCAGCAGATCCTTATCAGACAGAAATAGATATATTAGGTAGGATCTTATTAGGTGATGATAATGCAATCAAATGAGTCATCAGCCACAGCCTACATTAGGAAATACAATTAGTCAGCAACTGATCTGGCAAAATGTATATAAGGAGCTGCTGGAATCTCAATAAAGATCAGTTCAAGTTTTAGTGAATACAATACTATCTAAACTCCATATTCCTCTATAACTCTTATACAAAGACTTGTAACAGTGGTAATATTATGACAGCTACCTGCTGGTCTTCACCTAAGGGTATTGCTTTTGCTACATTCTCTTCTGCCTCAGCAGTATGGTAAGCTTGTAGCTATGCAGAGATTCCCAATTGCCTACTTGAGTGAGAGCCTGAGGAGTCTACATTATTCCCTTCTGCTGGCACACTGTCTGCTGGGCCTTTTATGGTTGTAGCCCTGCTTGTTGCACTGAATGTTAAAGCAAGCTGCTGTCCAACTGTACTTCTGCTGCCGTCAGTGGTGGGCTTTGGTAGGGAACCAGGCAACTTTGCCTTATCTTTTGGCAGTATATATAAGTAAGTAAGTCAAACCAAATGGAAGATAGTCTTGCTTATAGGTGTGTATGTGGTGCCACAACTTTATTTATAAAGCTTACTATAGCAGGCCATCATTGCATCTTATGTTCTTGTAGATGCAATGTCTCAGATACAAGACTGTCTTAAATTCCCATGAGTATTAACAAAAAAGTGATATGTTACCATCACATTGGTGATTGTCAAACTGTTTGCCCCATGGACAAGATTACTATGATACAATGGTGTAAGATAAAAGAAAAAAGACCATGTGGCTATTGTAGCAAGCATCTCTGCCATGAAGCATGTAGACAGCATAGGAAGTACTACAAGGATCACAGCCAGTGTTTTGCAACACAAGTCATGTTTGACCATTAGTCAATCTCTACTGTACCAACATTATGTTGCTGGCCACTTGATACTTCTATTTCAGCACCTGGCCATCTTTGTCACCTTGTGCAAACTGTGTCAGGTGAGTTTGTGACACCTTTAGGCTCACCTCAGCCTTCTGGATATGGTGTGCAGAGTGATAGCTCTGATAAAGAAGGCTCATTGACGGATTGTGAGCCTATCTCCCCTAACAATAGTACCACATATGAGCCTGGTCAAATCCTAATATGCAAAGAGACAATACCCATTGAAATAATTGTCAAGAATACTCTATGGGGCCAAGTGAGCCCAGTAATCTACTACTAATGAATGATGCAATGTTGTGGCTAGAGAAGTTACTCATTTCCACTAATATTGGTAATGGGGGCTTTGAGGATTTATTACTACTTCTTGCCAAAATCATTCCATCATGCAACTTACCATATACATGGTACAAGCAGACAGCCATCATGTGGCTGGCAACATATGACCCAGAGACTGTCCTGATTCCAGCATGCTTTAAGAGTTGCATGGCATTCCCATGCAAAAATGCTACCATTGCAATGTGTCTAAACTGTCAGGAATTCACCACCATTGAGGGAAAAGATTGTTCACACACTGGATATATTCCAGTAACATCCTGTCTAAAGAAGTTAATGCAGTCTAACAGATATTGGAAAGCAATCAAGTACTACACTCAGTATCAGTCTAGTGCAAGCATATCCAATGTATTGGATGGCAAACATTACAAAGAGCTAAGAAGCAATGGTTACTTTGAAGGTATGTATGACCATGCCTTTGCCTTAGCACCTGATGGATTCTCATTAAACAAGTAATCTACCAGCAAATCCTGCTGGCCACTGTTTCTTTGCAATTTGAATCTGCCTCCCCTCTTATGGTATCAGAGCAAAAATCCAATACTAGTCTCACTGGTATCTGGGCCTAAATCACTGTCCAACCTGGAAAGCTACTTTTATCCATTGCTGGATCAATTTTGTATGCTTTCCAGCAGGATTTCAGTCAATGGCTGTCATGTAAAAGTGCATATTATTTTCTACATTGGAGATACCCCAGCCATCAGCATTATAGCAGGTTTTTCTGGGCATAATGGACAGTATTGCTGTCAACTGTGTGAGATCTAGAGGATTTATTCCATAACTCACACACATTATTATTACCCAAACACTAACACTAAGAACATCATCTTCCCACAGAGAGAACATACAGAAGTCAGCATGCAATTGCAGCAAAGTTGGCAAGCTATAAGCCATTGGTTGGAATATGGAATCAATTGAAAACTGGAGATACTCAAGATAGAGGGTATCTGTTGGGGCAAACCCTTTCCACTTGTAGCAATGCATTTGCTTTTAACAATATCCCTATACTGATGACCAAGTTGTACATGGGGCATTTGAAGCTAAAAGAGCCCTGTGACTTACCAAAGAAATTTGAAAAAACTGGCAAGATATTACAGAATATCCACTACCCTAAGTACTTTTCACAGGCTCCAATCAATATTCATATGCATATGCAACAATACAAATGCAAAGACCGGATGAACTGGATATATATTTATTCAAGTGACATTCTGACACCATTCCTACCAAGAGTACATTGGAAGCACTGTGAGTCATATGTGGATATTGTAGGAATACTAACCAGAAGCAGATCACCAATGCCAACTTGACACATCTACAGCTGTTATGCAAGGAGTTTGTAACGGGACTTGAGCGGCTATGCTACAAGCATAAACCTGAGCATGTTGATCTCTGCTGCTACTGTATCCATTTTCTACTCCATCTTGCTTGGTGTGTGGGGAATATTGGACCTTGCTTCACCTTTTGGGAGTTTCCTATGGAGCAGGTGTGGGGGAAATAGGAAGAGAAGTCAAGTTGCAGGTACTACCATATCCCAATCTCATCAAGAATATTACCTTCAAGTCCATCTTGGATGTGATGAGTTGGCATGTGGAGGACAGCCAGGAAGAGCTGGAAAATATTCAGGACAGACATGCACATGAAGACACATATGTTTATGGCATTAAGAAGCTAAGCAGCCCAAATGTGTGGGTGATCAGTTAAGTAATGCCAAGTTGGGTTGGGTGCAACACGCAACTGATTTTTATCAGACCAAGGACAAATGTGCACATGGAGACACCTATGCCTATGGCATTAAGAGGCTAAGCAGCCCCAATGCGTGGGCAATCAGCTAAGTAATGCAAAGTTGGGTTGGGTGCAACAAGCAACTAAGTTTTATTAGGAAATCTCTACCATAGTATGCTGGATTTCTCTTGGTCACAAGCCAACATCTATACCATTCAATACAGAATTCACACAAACAAGAGCCAGAGTGCACCTATAAGGGGGACTAAAATCCAGCAGGGAGAAGGAATATATTGGCTAAATACCAAGAAGTTCTTTGCTGATATTCAGGAGGTATTCATGGCAGAAGTGGTGGCAACCCAGCATATGTTTGCAAGATGTATATGTTACCAGCAATACAAGATATATGGCAACTTTGCAAGTTTCACACTGAAAAGCTCTACAGTTGAGGTGATAGAAGTATGTCAATTGTGGCAGGTATGCACATTTGTATAGGTTAGTAAGCAGGAGGTCATAGTTTCTTGATTCAAACTATATGTGGAATACCCCAGGTAGTAGTGAGTAAGCAAATAAAGATGGGTGATTCTACAGTGGATTATATGATTTGCACAAGGGGAGGTAGATAAAACAAGTACTATTTGGTAAATTGGTATGGTAGCATTATATAGAACTAGCTGTAGGCCACCATACTGCAGTAATAATACCATCAGAGTCTTGCAGTGAGGCCAATGAAATACTGTCAAGGTTTTTGCCATATTAAGTAATTGGATGTCCTGACCAGTTAGATCCATTTAAAATAGTTGTAGAGGGCATTAAGACTGCAACAATGCCATGCAATTATTGCCACAGCACCAATCAAACCCTGTCAAGTTTTATAACTTTATTTGGCAGTAAAATCAGCAAAGCACTGTTATGATCCCATCATAAGATTGTAAAGAGGGTCAGTAATTCCAAGTTGCTGGTGTGATGACAGTCTCCAGAAGGGATTGTGATGGCTGATCCAGATTGGATCCACCCACAGGACCAAATTATTTTTCATAGGCTAAATCCAGCCTATCCAAAGAGTTCAAGATGTCCAATCTGGGAGAACTCAGTTACTACTTAGAGATAAAGTACCCTGTAAACACAAGTACCCATACTATCACCCTTAGCCAATCCAAGTATATTCTAGATATACTAAAGTAGTATCAAAAGGAGGACTGTAAACCAGCAGCAACCCCAATGGAGACAAACCTTAACTTGGTCAAAACTCAACCAAATCAAGAGAGCTTGGTGCCATCAGAAAGCCCAGACTTTCCTTATCAGTCTATGATTGGCAGTCTGATGTAAATCAAGCTTGGATCACATCCAGATATCTTGTATTCAGTGGAAGTTGTCAGCCTGCATTATCAGAACTGTGGATCTGATCATATTGCAGCTGTTAAGCATATTTTAGATATCTGAAAGGAACGCTAATATCTGCTTAAGATACACTTATAAGGATTTAGAGCAGGATCTTGTGGGATACTCTGATGCTGATTAATGGCAAAATTTGGAAGACAGAAAATCCACCACAGTACACACCTTTCTTTACCAACAAGGGGCAATTCTATGGAATTCAAGAAAGCAACCAACTGTAGCAATTTCCTCCACTGAGGCAGAGTATACAACATTCTGTGAAGCTACAAAAGAAGCAATGTGGTTAACAAAGCTTCCTACAGATTTAGATCAATGTCAAAAAATGCCTTTCACTTTATTTAAAGATAATCAAGCATGTATACAATTAGGAAGAAATCCAACTCTTCATGCTTGACTAAGCACATAGATATTAGACATCATTTCATACATGAATCCACAGAGAATAACTTAGTCAGCTTAGCTTACTGTCTTACAGATGAAATGATTGCAGATATATTTACCAAACAATTAGCTAGAGACAAGCTTGAATATCTTGTATCAGTGTTAGGACTAGTCAGTATGAACATTTAGTTGAGTGGGAGTGTTGTGAAAATTTGTAATTCCACCTTAATATTCACCTAACTTAGTCACCTAGATCATTACATTCAAATCCTAGGGAATACTGACCAAATCCCTTGTTGAGATTTACTTAAAAATTCTCAACAAAATACCAGGTACTCAGAATATGAAAATTTTTGAAGTTGTTTGTACTGCCCTAAGCTTTGCACACATGTTCTTGGGACCTTCCTAAAGATATTAGACTTGTTCCGTTGGATAGTGCCACATTGAGCCATGAGTGCCAAATGATGCCATAGTGTGCCAGAGAGGCCAATTGAGCCTCTACCTGGCCACAGAGTGTGAAACATAGCTCCGCATCTTCATGCAAAGCAGCCCCTTTGTTTCACCCATTGTGTTGGAGAAAATCCATTTTTTGACCTTTTTTTTTGGATCAATGTTGCGCAGGATGTGTTAGAGCACAAGCAGATTGAAGATATGCATCTGGTACTCAATACCCATGGCACTCTGAATCTAGCTCCTGTAGCTTGTATCATGTCACAAAAATGAATGGCACTATCTTGGTCCACTGGTACTATCTGGCACTATATTTAAATATTAACCCTAAAGTAAGATCTATACAAAGCACTTATAGTGCCAGATAGTACCAGTGGACCAAGATAGTGCCATTCATTTTTGTGACATGATACAAGCTACAGGAGCTAGATTCAGAGTGCCATGGGTATTGAGTACCAGATGCATATCTTCAGTTCTCCAGTGCACTTACACATCCTGGGCTACATTGATCCACAAAAAAAGGTCAAAAAATGGATTTTCTCCTGCGCAATGAGTGAAACACAGGGGCTGCTTTACATGTAGATGCAGAGCTATGCTTGACACTCTGTGGCCAATTATAGGCTCACTTGACCTCTCTGGCACACTATGGTATCATTTTGCACTCATGGCTCAATGTGGCACTATCCAATAGAACAAGTCTATTCTATAAGTTTGCTACTCCAAGACCATGCAAAAGTTTAATACTACTTTGCATTCAACAAAGGATTAAGTGAAAACCACATAATCTACTTGATCTCTCAATCACTTTCAGTATCTCCAAGACTCTTACAACACTTTAGGCATATTCAGTGCTGGAGCTGTACACCTTAAAAATAGGAGTTATAGCAGACAACTTTGTGATTCTACTCCATTTGGAACATGATATGGACATAGACAAAGGGCAGAACATCTGAGAGTATTTGGGTGTGCAGCATGTGTCAAGAAACTGCCTGGTCATCAGTCAAAATTTGAGCAAAAAAATGTAAATGCCTATTTATGGGCTACTGCAATGAGAGTAAGGCATACAGACTCTGCAATACCAAAGTAGAGAAGCTGATCAAGTCCAGGGATGTGTTGCTCAATGAAAACTCAAAATTTTCACAAAAAATGACATCAGATGATGACAAACATCTGATCTCAAGTCCACCAATGCTCAGCATCAAATAAGAGTAAAACAATATGAATTTTTTCACTTCAGAGGACTCTACATCCATGTTTTGGCTTGAATTAGTGTCTACAAATATCCTAGAAATGATCATACCTGTATTACAATCAGGAGATCTAACTGGACCAAAAATAGCCCAAATTACTTTAGTAATCAGGGTACAAACTTGTCCTATGCCTATTCAGTCCATGTAGATGAGCCTTGGACTGCTAAAGAAGCCCCAAATAACCTTCAGACAATGCTTTAGAGATCTGCAATGAGTGCCTAATATCAAGCCTTGATGGAAAATCAAACCGGGGACTTGGTAAAAGTAGCAATCAACTAAATATCCAGTGAATGCAGAAGGGTCCTCAATACTGAATACAAGGTCAATGGTTCAATTACTAAATATAAAGCAAGACATGTGGCCAAAGGATACCCTAAGGCAAATAGACTTGACTTTACTGCGGCTTTTGCACCAGTAGCTAAGTTTTATTACATCAGATCATAGTTGGCAATTGCAGCCAGATATATGTTTTTCTTTAACCAAATGGATGCAAGAACTGCATTTTTGCATAAAGAACCTAATGAGGACATATTCATCAACCAGCCTGATGGGTTTGTTGATCAGATAACCCCAATTGGTCTGCAAGCTTAAAGAATCTCTCTATGGTCTCAAACAATCATCAAGTGCCTGGAATTGCAAGTTATATTCATATTTGGAAGCATTGAGCTACCAAAGGAGTACTGCTGACTACAGTATCTACTGTAAGCCAGATAGGGCATATCCAGCTCTATTGGCTCTAAATGGGGAGGTTCATATTATGACCACCAACAACCAAGATACCAAGGAACAGACCAAAACCAGCCTATCAATGGAGTTTATAATTTCTGATCTGTCAGAAATCAGTTACCACCTAAGGATAAGATTCTCCATATACTAAAGCATCCATACTATCACACCAAGTCAGTCCAAGTAGACTTAAGATGTACTCAAGCAGTACCAAATGGATGATTGTAAACCAGCAGATGCCGCAATGAAGATAAACCTTAACTTGATCAATATGCAACCAAAGCAAGAAAGTGTGGTGCCAATTAAAAGTCAAGAGCTCCCTAACCAATTTGTGTTTAGCAGTCTGATGTATATTATGCTTGAAACACATTCAGATATCTCATATTTAGTGGGAGTTATCAGCCAGAATAATCAGAACTATGAATCTGATCAAATTGCATCAGTTACATGGATTTTCCAATACCTAAAAGGAACTGCTGATATATGCTCAAGATACACTTATATGGTTTCAGGACATGATCTTGTGGGATACTATGATGCTGATTGGGGACATAAGATCCACCACAGGAAACACTGTTCTTTGTTGCAATATTCTGAGGAGTATTGGAAGTGATGTGGAGAACTAGATGATTTACATGTTATTCACTTGTAGATTTATTGATCAAAAGTATGGTATTTATACTTTTGATAAAGTAGAGGAAACAAACGTGTAGAGTTTGTTAAGGAAGGTCCCAAGAGTATGTGTGCAAAGTTTGGGGTTTTTTGGATAACTTTGAGAAAAATAATAATCTGGGTACCTGACAATTTGGTGAAAATATTCTAAGTAAATCCCGACAAGAAATCTAGTCAGGACAGAATGCTAATCACAGAATAAGATCTATGTGACTAAGTTAGCATGAATATTTAGGTGACAATTCAATAATTACAACACTCCCACTCAACAAAATATTCATGAGTAATAAATACATATTGTGAGTGTGCAATCTGTAATAAGCGTATAAGATTTAACTGTTTTGCATACTGGACTAATATATTATCCAAAGGTGTATGCATTTGTGTTCAACTTAATAGAACAAGTAACTTGGAATTCAGTATGCATATCTACTTAGTAATATGCCTAAAAATCTGAATGATCTGATCTTAATACTAATCATCAACTTTGATCAGTTCTATGGGCTTGAATAATAAGCTGAGTCTAATTGACAGATCGTAATAATGGTATATAGCCTCTGGGCTATCCAATGCTTCTTATTTGAGCAAAATTGACCCACTTTTGGTCAAGTTAAGGTTTTGTCATTTACGGCAGATCTGGAGTTTCCTTATTTCCGGCCAACAGTCTAATCCATTTAGACAACTTCACTGTGTGTCCATATTAGGCTCAGGGACAGTTACTTCCATCATATAGATGCTATATGAGGTAAAAAATAGTGACCTACTTTGGGTCAAGTTAAGGTTTTGTCATTTACGCCTGATCCGGATTATCCTTGTTTCCTGGCACTGTGGCACATATAACATGGCCAAAAAAAGAAGGTTTTTGCTCAACTCTGAGCTGGGATGGCCTGCTCCCACTTGAACCACGTCTGTTTAGTGATTCAGATCCACAAATATGATCTAGAATGGTCATCTTTGTCTTCTTTAAATAGCAATAACTTTCTTTGGACTGATTACTTCATATGCGGTAGATTCAAAGTCCATTTGCTTCTTGATTTACCCAGTTTGGTATTGGACAACACCATGGGTTGTTTGGTAGCTATTCTTAGAGTGCTTCTACTGATTTGGATTGATACAGCTGCTTTTGTCTTATCAGAATATACTTGTAGAATAGAGATTGGCGCTTTTCCAGAAGTGAGATTCTCCTTAACAAGGGCTTTGATTATCCTTATTCTCCTGATAGTTATTTTCAACCTTGAGCTCGGTTTCCAAGGCTAACTGATCTTCTCAGTGTCTTCAGAATCCATAAAAAAACCATCTGGTTGATCCTTGCACCTTTTTCTTTCAGCTCCATAGACAGCAGACATCAAGACTTCTGCACTAAATAATCTGTTCCAATATATACTACAATATCTAACAGATCCTGTTGAAGTTTCAAGGCTCTTCTGGGGTTTCTAGCTTGAGAACTTCGTACAAGAGGCTCCATAGAACATATCTGCATTGCCAGATAGTCCAAATATGGCCTACATAGGTTTTGGCACCATTTGGGAAGTACCCTAGTTTGCGGTAGTAGTATTTTCCATTTTTTCTTCTTTTCTTTTTCTGCTGATGACCCAGGGATAATTCCTTTTGTGGGGTGGTTCTGGACTTCCTTGCAGGTGGGACCACGGTGTTTTTGAGCACAAGAGTCTCCATGACATCATTGTTCCAGAATATCTGACTATTTGAGAGTGAAATAATCAAAATCGGCATCCACTTAGATCATTCATAACTTTTGATAGAGTTGACCAAATTTGATCAAATAAACTGCATTTGATAGCTAGCTTCATCAATACTTCGGTATCAGACTCCAATATATCAGTATCTTGAGTTGTAGAACTTGGCGGTGACTTGATCAATCAAAATTCTTCTGATCTGATCCAGAGAAGTTAAATATCACCAAGTGTTTTCTCCCACTGTAATAAGTGATATATATATAACAAGTATAAAGTACTGTGGTATCTTCTGAGTGGCTCTTAGCTGTGTACTGACCAACTGTTGCTTGGTTGTATACTCTAATCAGGCTTGCAATTATATGCGTCACTCCTTTGGCTGGCGGTAGAATCTTCATGAGTTGATTTTGCTAAATTTGTATAATACTTTCTCCCACTGTTTTGAGACTTAAACAAAGTGATAGCACGTCTAACAGCTCCATATTTAGCTCCTGGTACACTGGTTTCAGTATCAAAACACTTGATACAATTATAGCATTCTTCTAATGGATTGTGTAGTACATATCCGTACTCCAGGTGGATATATATGTATTATATATCATTGGGATCCTTACAATTCAGGAAGCTTGTTTCTGAGATCTTTTTCCATCAGTAGATAGTCCAGAATGGCGGCTAACAGCTCCAGTATTTGCATTCTCAGCTGTATTTTGAGTGGCAACAGATTTTTGGTAAAATCCTCCTCCGGCAATCATTAATAATGATCTATATTTTTTTTTTGCAATTCAGGATAATATCCTATCCAAGAGCTTGTCTAACAGTCAATTGGGGTCATATGAATACATATTGCAGTATATTTCATTGTAGATCTGGACCCTCAATTGCTGGAATTACGCAATTTTCTTCAGTAGTGGTAGAGCACCAACATACTATATTTCTTCACACAATTACATGCCAGTTTGATTGACTCTTCTTCATAACTAACTTGGATAGTTACTGAAGGCATCTTTTGAAGGCAAGGCCTTCTTCTCCACAGCAATATCCTCATAAACATAGTCCTTTAGCAGCGGTAGTCTTCTTTAACCTTAGCGGAGCAATAGTGCAGAAAGTCTTTCTCCAGACTAGCAGAAAAGGATCCAAAGCATAGTAGACACCAAGAGGACAGCAAGCTCGGGGCTCATAACCTGTTGCAATATTCTGAGGAGTATTGGAAGTGATGTGGAGAACTAGATGATTTACATGTTATTCACTTGTAGATTTATTGATCAAAAGTATGGTATTTATACTTTTGATAAAGTAGAGGAAACAAACGTGTAGAGTTTGTTAAGGAAGGTCCCAAGAGTATGTGTGCAAAGTTTGGGGTTTTTTGGATAACTTTGAGAAAAATAATAATCTGGGTACCTGACAATTTGGTGAAAATATTCTAAGTAAATCCCGACAAGAAATCTAGTCAGGACAGAATGCTAATCACAGAATAAGATCTATGTGACTAAGTTAGCATGAATATTTAGGTGACAATTCAATAATTACAACATTCTTTACTGTAAAGGAGCAATTTCATGGAATTCAAGAAAGCAACCAACTGTAGCACTTTCTACCACAGAGGCAGAGCATATGGCAGCCTGTGAGGCTACAAAAGAAGTGTTGCTGTTAAGGAAGCTTTTAAAGATTTAGGCTTATGTTAAATAGCACCTATTACTTTATTTCAAAATAATCAAGGATGGGAACAATTAGGTACAAATCCAACTTTTCATTCTAGAACTAAGCACATAAGTACTAGACATCATTTTGTATATGCAGCTACAGAGAACAACTTAGTCAACTTAGCTTACTGTCTTACAGAAGAAATGATTGCAGACATATTTACCAAGCCATTAGCTAGAGACATATTTGAATATCTTAGGTCAAAATCAGGACTAGTCAGTATGAACATTTAGCTGAGTGGGAGTGTTGTAAAAATTTGTAATCCACCTAAATATTTGCCAAGCTTAGTCACTCAGATCATTACCTCTCAACCCTAGGGAATACTGACAAATTCCTTTTTTGGGATTTACTTAGATTATTTTCACCAAAATACCAGGTACCCAGAACATAAAATTCTCAAAATTGTTCAAAAAGCCCCAAACTATCCACATGTGTTGATGGGACCTTTCTTAGCCTATTGTATGTGTTTGTACTGCACACATGTTCTTGGGACCTTCCTTAACCTATTCTACGTGTTTGTAATGCCAAGATCATGTAAAAGTATAAGTACTACTATTACATTCAATCAATCATTAAGTGAATACCACATAATCTATTTGTTCTCCAAATCACTTCCAACATCTCCAAGACTCTTACAACAGTTTGTTCATTTAAACTACTTGGATTAGCCTCCAGATATGATAGAGTCTAAACCAACTTGTTTAGATTCTGATCTCTGTTACCCAAAGCAATATGGGAACCATTTTAATCAGTGATCATGCATTCAGAATTGTCAAAGCTGAGCCTGAGTCCTTTTGCTGAGGCCTTGCTTACAGACAGTAGGTTTATGACTATTTCTGGTACATAAAGTACCTCTCTGAAGGTAAGAGTTTACTTAGATAGTTCCTTCTCCTACTGAATCAAGTATTCAATTGTCACCCATGAAAACCTTCTTAATTGGAATTTCTTGATATTGGGTAAAAAGTTCCTTTTGGTGTGTAAAGTGTTGAGATGCTCCAGAGTCTATATAACATGTCTGAGAATTCTTGTTTCTGGTCATATTTAGTGCAGATGTCAATAGTTGACCATTGGTTGCTGCAGCATTTCCTTATTCAGGCATTTTCTGCTGACTAACTCTCTTTTTGAGATGCCGTCCTGGTATATGTCCATTCCTTTTGCAGTTGCTGCAAAACAGGTTGCTATTGCCTTTAAATAACATTGGGTACCTCCTTTGTTAGTTTTGTTGCTTATCAATGCATTCTCAACTTCCTTCAAATTGACACTTGATTATTCTAACTCATCATCTGTGGGCCTTCCATATATATTATTTAGGGTCAAATCTTCCGTATTGGACTCTAGGGCTGATACAAAGCCCTGAAACCTGTCTGTCAGGCTATTCAGGATAATAACTATCCAATCCACATCAGTAGTTGGTACACCCACAGATTCCATTGCATCCACCAGCAGAGGAATTCTGTTAATTAGATTTTCATTTCTTCTCCTGGCAGCATCCTTGTAATAAAGAATTTCTGTCTGAGATACAGTTTCTTAGCAGCTGAATATGACTGGTATGTGTCTTCTAATGCCTTCCATGCATTCTTTGCCATATTTGCTCTTGAGCATTGAGTTAGCAATTTATCTTTAGCATAAAGGCACATGCAGTTAAAGGCACTCTGTTCTCTCTTCTGATATTTTAAGACTTCCTGTCCCACATATTTAGGAGGGCATTCTTCTCCCATAACAATATCCCAAAGGCCACTTTCTTGTAGCATCATCTTCATCTTCACCTTCCTTGGTAGTTAGATCCATCCAATTTTTCAGCAGGGAAAAGTTCCAGTAATAGCAGTAGTAGACATTGCATAGAGTGACAGCTTGGGGCACATAGCCTGTTGTAAAAGTCCTGGGGATATTGGAAGTGATTGGGAGGACTAGTAGATTATGTGGTTTTCACTCAATGATTTACTGAATGTAAAAGTAGTATTTATACTTATGCATGATCTTGGCATAGCAAGCACACAGAATAGCTTAAGAAAGGTCTCAAGAGAATGTGCCCAAAGTTTGGGGCTGTTTGAACAATCTTGCAAATTTCATGTTCTGGGTATCTGATATTTTGGTGAAAGTATTCTAAGTAAGTCCTGACAAGGGATTTGGCCAGTATTCTCTAAGATTTGCAGTTGATGATCCATGTGACCATGTTAAGTGAATATTTAGGTGGAATTACAAATTTTTACAACACTCCCACTCAGCTAAATGTTCATACTGACTAGTCCTAATTTTGACCTAAGATATTCAAACTTGTCTCTAGCTAATGGTTTGGTAAATATGTCTGCAATCATTTCATCTGTAGGACAGTAAACTAAGCTAACTAAGCTATTCTCTATAGCTTCACGTATGAAATGATGTCTAATATCTATGTGTTTGGTTCTAGCATGAAAACTTGGATTTCTACCTAATTGTATATATCCTTGATTATCTTGAAATAAAGTAATTGGCAATTTTTGACATAGGCCTAAATCTGTAAAAAGTTTTCTTAACCACATTGCTACTTTTGTAGCTTCACAGGCTGCCATATACTCTGCCTCTGTGGTGGAAAGTGCTACAGTTGGTTGCTTTCTTGAATTCCATGAAATTGCTCCTTTACAGTAAAGAAAGGTGTATCCTGTGGTGGATCTTCTGTCTTCCAAATTTTGTCCCCAATCAGCATCAGAGTATCCCACAAGATCCTGTTCTGAATCCCTATAAGTGTATCTTAAGCAGATATCAGCAGTTCCTTTTAGGTATCTACAAATCCGCTTAACTGCTGCAATATGATCAGATCCATAGTTCAGATTATGTTAGCTGACAACTTCCACTGAATATGAGATATCTGGACATGTTCCAAGCATGATATATATCAGACTGCCAACCATAGATTGATAAGGAAAGTCAGGGCTTTTGGATGGCACCAAGCTCACTTGATTTGGTTGAGTTTTGACTAAGTTATGGTTTGTCTCCATTGGGGTAGCTTCCAATTTACAGTCTTCCATTTTGTACTTCTTGAGTATATCTTGAATATATTTGGATTGGCTTAGGGTGATATTCTGGGTACTTCTGTCTATGGAGAACTTAATCCCTAAGTAGTATTTAAGTTCTCCTAGATTGGGCATCTTGAACTCCTTAGATAGGCTGGATTTAGTCTCTTCCAATGTTTCTAGGTTATTGGCGGCTATAATAAGATCATCCACATATAGAGCTAATAGAACTGGACTTGCTCTATCTGGCTTATAGTATATACTATAGTCAGCATTACTCCTTTTGAAACACATAGATTCCAAATAAGAATCTATCTTGCAATTCCAGGCTCTTGGTGATTGTTTGAGACCATATAGTGACTTTTTAAGCTTTCAGACCAAATGGGGGATATGTTGGTCAACAAACCCATCAGGCTGGTCCATATACATGTCCTCATCAAGTTCTCCATTCAAAAATGCAGTTTTTACATCCATTTCAAGAATAAAAAACTTATACTTGGCTGCAATAGCCAATGTTAATCTGATGGAATTAAACTTGGCTATCGGTGCAAAGGTCTCAGTATAGTCAAGTCCTTTTGTTTGAGAGTATCCTTTGGCTACAAGTCTTGCTTTATATCTTTCAACTTTACCATTGGCCTTGTATTTTGTCTTGAAGACCCATCTGCATTCAATTGATTTTTGGTTGACCGGTAATTTGGCTAAGTCCCAAGTTTGATTTTCCATCAGGGCCTGATATTCCTCAGTCATTGCAGATCTCCAAAACTTTGTCTGAGGGCTATTTAGGGCCTCTTTTACAGTCTGGGGTTCATCAATATGGACTGAATAGGCATAGGCTAAGTTTGTACCCTCATTGATATAGTAGTTTGGGCTATTTCTTGTCTGATTGGATCTCCGGGCATTTGATACTACAATGATCACTTCTGGGATATTCCTGGGCACTGATTCTGGCTGAACCATGTTTGTAGAGTCCTCTAGAGTGAAAAATTTTCATTGTTTTGCTCTGATTCAATCCTGACAATTGGTGGACTTGAGATCAAATTTTTGTCATCATTTGATGTCATTTTTTGTGAAAATTTGGAATTTTCATCAAACAACACATCCCTGGACTTGATCAGCTTCTTTGCTTTGGTATTGTAGAGTCTGTATGCCTTACTCTCATTGCAGTAGCCTAAAAATATGCATTTTGCACTTTTTGGCTCAAATTTTGACTGATTTCTGGCCCGTTTTTTGGCATATGCTTTACACCCAAATATTCTTAGATGTTCTGCACTTGGTCTGTATCCATACCATGCTTCAAATGGAGTAGAATCACAAAGTATTCTGTTATAACTCCTATTCTTAAGGTATACAGCAGTGGCAACTGATTCTGCCCAAGAATTACAGGATAATTTTTGATCATGGATCATAGATCTTGCCATATCAATTATTGATCTGTTAGCATGTTCTGCTACTCCATTTTGCTGTGGGGAGTATGGTGCAGTAGTCTCTTGCTTTATCCCATGAATTTTGCAGAAGTGGACAAAGAGTTTTGAGGTATATTCTCCACCATTGTCAGAGCGTATTTTCTTGATTTTTTCACCAGTTTCTCTCTCCACCATGGCTTTAAGCTCCTTGAACTTAGACAGAACTTCTTCCATTCTCTCCATGAAGTAGACCCATGTGTATCTTGTATAATCATCAATAAAAGTGATTAAATACTTCATCCTGCCTAAGGATAAATCTTGCATAGGTCCACACAGATCTGAGTAATTAGATCTAATTTTTTCTTGGTTTTGATTAACCCAGAGCTCTTGGGCAGTTGTCTGGCTTGTTTCCCATATATGCAGGCTTCACAGTGCTCCAAATTAGCTGGGGGATCAATTTTCACTCCAGAAATTAGCTGATCTTTGATCATTTTACGCAAATAATCAAAATTGATGTGTCAAAATCTCCTGTGCCAAAGCATTGGTGTTTCTTCATTTAAGTTACCTATATTGGCTTCCAGATATGATGGAATATAAGTCAACTTGTATAGATTCTGATCTCTGATGCCCAAAGCAATATGGGCACCATTTTGATCAGTGATCCTGCATCCAGAATTGTCAAAACTGAAACTGAGTCCTTCTGCTATGGCCTTGCTTACAGAGAGTAGGTTTTTGGCTATTTCTGGTACATAGAGTACTTCTTTAAAGGTCAGTGTATGGCTTCCTTCACTGCTTCTAAGGTTTACTTGGATAGTTCCTTCTCCCACCGCATCAAGTGTTCTATTGTCACCCATGAAAACCTTCTTAATTGGAATTTCTTGATATTGAGTAAAAAGTTCTTTTTGGTGTGTAAAGTGTTGAGAAGCTCCAGAGTCAATATACCACGTCTGAGAATCCTTGTTAGTGGTCATATTCAGTGCAGATATCAATAGTCTATCTTCAGTTGTTGCAGCATTTCCATATTCAGGCTTCTTTTGCTGATTATCACTCTTTTTGAGTCACCGGTCTGATGTGTGTCCTTTCCTTTTGCAGTAGTTGCAAAATAGGTTGCTGTTGCCTTTGTAGGGTCTTGGGTACCTCCTTTGTTGGTTATCATTGCATATTAAAGCATTTTCTTCTTCCTTCTTATTGGTGCTTGATTTTCTTAATTCTTCATCCAGGAGCCTTCCATATACCTAATTTAAGGTCAAGTCTTCAGTTCTGGACCCAAGGGCTGATACAAGGCCCTGAAACTTGTCTGACAGGCTATTCTGGAAGGTAACTATCACATCCTCATCAGTAGTTGGTACGCCCACAGATTCCATCTCATCTACCAGCAGGGTAATTCTGTTAATTAGATTTTTCATTTCTTCTCCTGGCAGCACCTTTGTAGTAGAGAATTTTTGTCTCAGATACATTTTCTTAGCAGCTGAACATGACTGGTAGGTGTCTTCTAATGCCTTCCAGGCATTCTTTGCCATTTTTGCTCTTGAGCATTGAATTAGCAATTTGTCTTTAACATTAA
This sequence comes from Basidiobolus meristosporus CBS 931.73, assembly GCA_002104905.1. Lineage (NCBI taxonomy): Eukaryota > Fungi > Basidiobolomycota > Basidiobolomycetes > Basidiobolales > Basidiobolaceae > Basidiobolus > Basidiobolus meristosporus. The sequence goes on along the minus strand of MCFE01000029.1, from coordinate 27,833 downwards.
GGCAAATGCAGTTAAAGGCACTTTGTTCTTTCTTCTGGTACTTCAAGGCTTCCTCTCCCACATTTTTAGGAGGGCATTCTTCTCCCATGACAATATCCTAAAGGCCTCTTTCTTGTAGCAGCATCTACATTTTCATCTTCCACACCTGGTAGTCAGATCCATCCAACTTTTCAGCAGAGGGAAAAGTTCCAGTAATAGCAGTAGTAGACATTGCAGAGAGTGACAGCTTGTGGCTCATAACCTGTTGTAAGAGTCTTGGAGATATTGGAAGTGATTGGGAGGAAAAGTAGATTATGCGGTTTTCACTTAATGATTTATTGAATGTAAAAGTAGAATTTATACTTATACATGATCTTGGCATAGCAAGCACATAGGATAGCTTAAGAAAGGTCTCAAGAGAATGTGCGCAAAGTTTGGGGCTGTTTGAACAATCTTGCAAATCTTCATGTTCTGGGTATCTGATATTTTGGTGAAAGTATTCTAAGTCCTGACAAGGGATTTGGTCAGTATTCTCTAAGATTTGCAGTTAATGATCCATGTGACCAAGTTAGGTGAATATTTAGGTGGAATTACATATTTTTACAACAGTCAGGTCCTGTCAAAAAAATGTAAGCCATACTGGGACTGCTTTGATACCATATAAACCTTACAATAAGGCTATCAGAGCACCATCAAGTTTATTACTGCATTTGGCAGTCAAGACAGCAAAATACAACCAAAATCCCACCACAACATTGTGAAGAGGGTGAAGAGTTCCAAACTGCTGGCATTATCATGGCCTCATTGGGGGATCCTGGTGATTGATCTGGATTGGATCCACCTGTGGGACCATACTATTTTTCATAGGGGTTGTTGGAGTCAAGATTAATTTGACTTTGATCTGGCACTTTGAAGCTTTCTGAAAAACTGAATCCACTTGTCTTAGCACCAGAGTCCATATAGCTTATCAGCAGAGGGCAGAATTCCAACAGCATCAGTTTCAGACACTGTAAGTAATGGTATCCATAGGCTTGTAACCTGTTGGGAGAGCTTTGGCAAACTATGAAATGGCCAGGAGTGCCAGTATGGGATCCAAAGTCTGCCAGCAGCTTTCTAGCTGGCAATCAGAATATTGGGGGTTTAGAGAGAAGCAAACTTCTGGATACCCCTGGGATATCTGATGTATTGGAAGGAGCATTTGGCACCTGATGTACTTTACACAGGCCCTCTTAGGTGTTCCCACATGGATGCCACAAGGTCCTTGTGACAATTGGATCAATGTTGGTTCTGGCAGCCTTCCAAACTGGTTTCTACTATTGGCACATCGGAGAAATAGGGATGAATGCTGATCTCATGAAGAAACTCATGTAGAAGCTGGATACCAACACCAACACCACCACCACCACCATCCCCCCCCCAATTTCATCATGAGAAATTTTTGACCAGATTTGGGCCGCACATTTCCACGCACAATGCAGAATCCATGGGGGAGCTCAGAAGTCCGATGGCACAACATTGCCAGCACCCACGAGGCGGTTGTTGGATGGAACAACCTCCGGCAAGGGGGAGGGCAATTTGATATCAAGGATAAATATGATCTGGTAAAATCATGGGTGGTTGTAAGATCCGCCATGTATTTAAACCACCGCAAACACGCGCACCCACCCACACACACACGCGCGCGCGCGCACACGCACACCTTGCATGCCGTCATGGCCACTCGTACCGGGCTTGGCTCCTTAAGGTCCCGGGGACGGGGCTTTGGTAAAGAATGGAAACGGTACACCGGAAATTTGGATTTATTTCGATTCTGGGTAAACGATCGGAGAGGCGTGGGCGTGGGCGTGGACCTGGCTGTGAAGGGGATGAGGGTAAGAAAGGGGATTGAGGGGTGAGGGAACTTGCCTACCTTACAAACAAGCCCACGTACACACACACCGCTATACGGAAGAAGAGGTGGGGGGCCGAGGGAACATGGGGGGTGGCCAAGCGGGAGCGGGGGAGGCGCGGCTAGAGGTCGGTCGAGTTTCCTAAAGGCCCAATTCAGCATCACTTCCCCCCCCCCTCCACTCACCGAATGGTGATGGGGAGCAGTTGGAGCTCGGTGGCGGAGCCTTGGTTGTTCCAGACGAGATCGATGAACCAGATGTTACCCTGGGCGCTAGGTTGCTGAAAAGGTGAAAGGGTGGAGACGGGATTAGAGGATGGCGGTCTGGTGGGGAATACGGTGAGTGGGGAACTATACGAACCACACTTGGGATCACCACGCTGGTGGCGCCCCTCTGAGGGGAAATGTTCCTGGTGAGGATGGGGGATCAGCGTTAGTGAAAGGAGGGCCTTTGCCGGAGGGGAGGAGAGGAGAGGAGAGGAGAATGGGAAGAGAGAAGAGGGGGACTGGGCACGGAGGAGGAGTGGACTTACTTCTTGATGGCTTTGTAGGGTCCATGACCCATCCCGGTGGAATGGCCAAGCCAAACCTCGATGGATTTGATGGTGTTCCGGTATTTGGGGTTGAAGTCCCAGGTGATCTTCAGCGGATCCCCGGGCATCACGGTACTCCGCGACAGCTGGACATTTGTGAGGGCGTCGGTGATCTGGGGCGGCTCGGCGACACACCAGTGAAGGGAGATGAGGAGAATCAGAAGGGAGAGTAGGTCGGACCTGACTAGGAATAGCATGGCGGTGAGTTGAAGGGGAGGAGAGGAGAGTGGAAGGATTAAATACCTTTCGCTACCAATGAACAAGGCTACGAGGCCACCGGAGACATGTGCTTCGTCCATAAATCAATCTTTCCGCCCTAACACGTCCCTCCAATAACAGATCCCTCCACCGACCATGTCTCAGTGGGGATCGTTGGTTGGCGACTCCGTGGGTGAAGCCCGACCAATTTTAGGAAACCTGGCCACCTCGACAAACTCCCTAAATCAACCAGTTGAGTTTGTTTAATCCCCCACCACGGATTGGCCCCGTGGCCGGAACCGGAACCGGAACCGAAACCGTATCACTCCAGGTGAATGGATGAGAGAAGGGGACTGGCATGCTGTCATGGGATCGGCCCCATACCGTAGGGAAAGCCCGAACCGCCTCGTGCCAACCCTTCGGGTCCCCTCAGCGTGGGCGACCTCCGAATGGACCCTGCCCCCTGAGCCTAACCCTGCTGTGCACATTCAACGTTTCTCGAGGTTGGCCATACCTGGCACAGCCGAAATGACACTAGCCAGCCCCGGATCCAAAATAGGCCACCAGTCAAAAATACCCGTTACGTATAGTGGATACATACGACTCCTGTTCCAAAGTGATTTTTATTTCGATTCACAATCACCAGTCCGTCTCTCCCGTTGGTGGACTGGGCTCCGAAGAGCCGGTTTGGCTTGGGCTTCGGATGGCGAGACGTTGGGCGCAGGTCACGGGATGACCACTGAAATGTTCGAGAGGCGCGTTTCACGCAGTTGCTTGTCAGTTGGATATCTGGGTGAGGGTGGGGTGGTGAGGGAAGAGGGTGACCCGGGTGACGCTATGATCCAAGTAGCCCGTTCTGGTCCCTCGTCACCACACCGACATGGTTTGGGAGTGGAAGTAAGGTGGGTTTGTTGCCAATAGAAAATGGGATCCTGCCGAGCGGTGAGGTGCGCTTGCGCTTGCGATGGCGATGGCGATCGCTCGGTACATATGTGCACGGCACTTGGTTAGCCAAAGGGGTGAGGGCCTAGTCGGACTCCTCGTCCCCGTAATCATTCACTAACGCGGACAAGCCATCCCCTAGATTCCGGTGCATCGTAAGTCACCACGACATCGCATGAAACGGTCAGGGAAAGGGAGAATCTACCTGGTGATGGGTCCGCGTGGACTCTCTCGAGATCGCCCCCGTCGCCGGTGGTGGCTACCTTACGGATGCACACCATCGCTTTCTTCAACGGCTCCGACCCGGCGTTCGGTCTCTCTTCGCTTCTTAGGAACGGGTCCGTTTTCAGTTTCGTATTGAGAGCAAGGATGGCCCCAAGCTTGCTGGACGGGGATTGGTGTCTTGTCTCCGCGGACGTGGTCCGGGAGAAAAGCGAGGATGCTGCCACTTCGAGCTTTCTACGTTTGGCCTCCGCCAACACGGGGTCTGTCAACGTCTGTTCAGCATACGGCTCGCAAGTGGAAGCACGAGTGTCTAAGGTTACCTGCGAAGTCGGTAAGCTTGGCCTCGATCACATCTTCTTGGGCCTCTTCCAACAAAGGGATCGACAGGGAGTTGCGCTCACGTATTTCGTCCGCTTCCCGCTTCTTTTCCGCCAGATTCTTCTTTTCTTGCTATGGGCGGGGTTAGAAAGGCCGTGTGGGGGGGGGTCACATGAGCAGCTGGTCTACTTACCCGGAACGTCTTGCGAAGCCGTTGGTTGGGCGTGTATGGATCCTCCCAGAGTCTATCATTCAAATCCTAGCATAAACAAGCGTTCATACACTATCTGCTGATCGCCACTCAAACCATCAGGGGTTACCTGCAGTCGGCTCAGCACGGTCTTCGATTCGTCCGCCCTACGCTTATCCTCCACGTCGTGCTCCAGCTTAAACAGGGCGTTCTCCGAAAGCTTCCTCGCCTCTTTCTCGTCTGCGGGGACGTCGAAAAAATCACTATACGGAACAGAAGTATATCACCATGCCCGGACCCCTCTCCGGTTACCTTTTAATTTGATGGTTTCGTTCTCCTCAGGATCCCAGGTCTCCTCTTTTTGACGGGCCCCGCTGGTGACCACGTACCTCGAGTTCTACAAGAAGGGGAAGGGGTTTAGTCGGCAAGGTCCGAGCCCAACGGCTCCCCAAAAGCTGGACTCACCTTGGGATCGGTTTGGATCTCTATCCAGCTGCTGCACAGATGGCAGCGCATACGAAAACTTAAGATCGGCGTGGAGTAGTAGTTGCCAACCTTCTTTTTTTCCGCATTGTAGCGAACACCTGGGAAGGGGGGTCAACCGGTTAGGCCTGGCTTCCGCAAACCGGCGGGTTGGCTCGGTTGGTGGGTTCCATTCTTACCTGCCCCGATGTGTTTTCCGCAACCGTCGCACCATATGTTGAAGGGGAGCTCAAATCTAACGGGTTGGATGGGTTTGAGGAGGCGGAACACGGAGGAAAGTTTGGTTGAATGTACCTGACGATCAGGATCCCTTGGTCTAGTTTACGTGCTCGCTCGCGTAGCGGATGTTGTCCCCGGTATTTATTAATGGACCCCTTAAGAAAAAAGCTTAGAGTGGGAATCGGAAGGGCTGGTCCGTTCTACGACTCACTTTGCTAGGATCCCAGTCAGGTGGGTAATACTTGTTGGTTGCTTTCCGATCGGCCATGGGAACAAGCGGTGGTAGGTATAGTGAAGTGCGCCAGAGTGAACGAGGAACAAAAATGGGATCCAATGGATGGATGAATTTTCCCCAGAATCATACAGGGCAGGGATCCACCCAATTTCGCCCATATTATTGACATTCCCTGAGACCACACGGTACATACTGTACCGTTGGTTGGAGGCTCGTGTTCGAATGTTTCCAAGCACGGTTCTTCTTTGGAGAAAGGGTTGAGAACGTCCACTGAAACAAAATACAAAGATGTGGAATCACAGTGCACCACTGCAACGGACAGTACTATAACATATGCTGTTTCGCAACCCAGAACCACGGCTGCTTATGATCAATGAACTTAGATAGTCGAATAGAGTACCGTTGTGCGTCAAGATGGTACAACTACCCATCCCTAACCTCAGTGCCCTTGGTGGTATTTGGAAATGTAGGTAGGTAAACTAAGAGTACGAATACCCGCCTAATGAGTCATTCTGCATACTAAGGTTGTGTTCGGCTACAGTTTGCAACACTCAATGCGCTGGCTAGGATTTAACAGCTTGGTTTATTACTATGGTTCTTTACAGAGTCGATATAGAGGGGCAAAATGGGGTGCTGCCTTTGCAGAGAATCCAAGGGAAGGTGGGGGATTTTGGGTTGTGTGCTGTGGAGCAAGAAACACAAACAAGAGCGAAGGCCAGTGCGGGTGGAATCACGCAATAGAGGGTTAGGCTGGTAGGTCCATCACCTAGGATACAAGGGTTGAGCTCTGTCCCCCCAAAAATCGGGCTTGCCGCGCCCATCTGATCTTGGTTGAGCCTCGTGAGTGGATTCAGATCTTGCGACCCTACAGACAATCCTAATGGGAAGAAGCCCAAGGAACCCAACTCGGCCCCAAGCTACTGCACGTCAGTTGCAACAGCGCTCAAGGTTGACCACAGCATGCGAGAGGATCACCAAGGCCAATGGGGTTGCTGTGGCTGAAAATGGTGTCAATGTTGATTCGTTTCGAAAGGCATTCTGTCCACCCAAGCTAACCATACTTGGCAGCGAGGTTTGAAATGGAACCAACAAAGGTAGACGGCGGTTCGAATAAGTGGGAAAGGTCTGGGGATGGCTGCACCGTGGAGATAATCACCGAAGAGATTAGATGGTGGTTGAGTGAAGTGCCACTGGAATGGTGAGTGGCCGAGTTCCTTATTCAATCAAGAGGTACAAGATAATCAGATCACCTTCGACCACCCAGCACCACCTCGCGTATCACAGCAACGGAATAGGGAATCAATTTTGAAGTTCAATGACTAGGGTTCGCCCACCCAAATTTGGGGTGAAAAGTTGGCTACTATTAAACCAGACTCTGCTCTCACGGAACTCCTCAGCTTCTCCAATATGTCTCTCCGTGCCTTCTCCTCCTCCCTTTTCCGTAACTACACCGCCTCTGTTAGAGCCTCCCCCATCTACAGAGCCGCCTACTACTCCACCATCAAGAAGTACACCGACGACCACGAGTGGGTCTCCGTCACCGATGGTGTTGGTACTGTAGGAGTCACTGATTACGCCCAAAAGGCCTTGGGTGACGTTGTCTTCGTTGACATTCCTGAAGCTGGATCCACTGTTGAGGCCCACGCTCAAATCGGCGCTGTCGAGTCCGTCAAGGCCGCATCAGACATCTACTCCCCCCTCGCCGGAGAGATCGTCGAATCCAACAGCGCTTTGGAATCCGAGCCTGGCTTGATTAACAGCTCTCCTGAAGATCAAGGCTGGATTTGCAAGATTAAGCTCGCCGACCCAGCCGAGTTGGACGGCTTGATGGACGAGGAGGCATACAAGGCCCACTGCGAGCATTAACTTGTTTGATTGATTCCCATTTTCGCATAGTCATTAATTCTCAATAAACTCATCATACATGAAACACAGTCGGAATCGGAGCCCAGTGCAGAGGCAGTAGCGGTTGCAGTGGCCGCGACGGCAGCAGACCATTTTTTTGCTGGCCCACTTGGCACCATGACGTGGCCATCAGCATCATGACTCAACACCACTCCTGAAACCATGCTTCATCATTTGGTAGTTGTCATTGGGGCTGGGTGTCAACAGCCAATGAGCGTGGGAGTTGGATGACTCGGTCACCATTCGAGGTGATACACTATCTGGAACAAACCCAAGGGTGAGAACCTACTGCGATACAACTCTGATTAATGCTGCGCGTAGGATCGACCTCCCTAAGACTGAATCAAGTGATCAGAGTGCGATCCCAAAGTTGGTTGGCACGGCAAGACGATCAGCCTGTAGGCAGCATCCCCTCCAGCGATCAGACATCTTGCTTGGTTCGACCCTACTGCCGACTGTCTGTGTGAGCTGACCCACTTCAGACTCCCCATCGACACGACGCGTGCGTATGACGGATTATGCCAAATGCGATCGGCTGTACGCCGCGGATAGGTGGCCTGAATATTGGGGCGCCCTACGTTCCCAACGGTAGGCGGCAGATGGGATCCATCAACATCGCACACAGTGTGAATAACTCTGTTGTATGGCATCGCCTTCTCTGTGGCCACTTGCTAAAAATCGCGTGGAAAAGAGGACTGCAGATGGAATCATACGAATTACGAATTACGAATTACGTAGAGGGCTATGCCCGCATTTGGAATCCCATGGTGTTGTCCTGACGACATCCATCAGTAGGCTCGACTGGCAATTCCCACCCGGCTGCTGAGCATATCGGTCAGCACCCATTGAGACACAGCGATGATAGTCTTCAGTAACAACCGCCACAGGGGTCCATTACAGCGACCCCATCCTCTACGCTCGTGAATCTAGACAATGACGTCGTCCACCACAGGCAATTTCCGCATCCTTCGACAAACCTAGGCACTCTTCCTCGTTGCCCGGAGAGGTTCATGCTGTGGTCCAGACGGCTTCTGTAGGATTGCTGCTGTCAAAAGATGGTCCCATATGAGCAGAAAGGCGATCCAGTATGGATATTTCAGGGCGTCTCATCTGATACGCTCAACTTTAACCGTGGAAAGCTTATTCTACCTGCATCCCTCTGACCGCTTACCTGGCCATGGCTCCCCCTATGGCACTAGGCCTCGCATCCCTCCCTGACCCTTGGGTGTCTACGCCCCATCTAACCAAACGTTGGCCCCTCTTTCCTGGCGAGGATAGGGACTATCACATGGTGGAGCAGATACCGCACATGAGACTCCAATATATGCAGTGATGAGCCATAAACAGCTGGATCTCGACTCAATAAAGTGGCCGCTCTCTAGCGTGTATAAATAACACCCCCATGGCCTTGATGTGCCAATGGAACATTTAAATTAACCTGCTGGAGCCATTCATGAACTGATCAGAAGACAACCGCTGCTGTAAACCTTGTAACCAATATATGAGTGTTTCGTGTTGGTGAGCAATGATTACATTTAGATGGTGTGAGTGTCTATAACAGCTAAAATACATGGATCTTTTTGGGGGTTTTGATATTACATAGGTGAAGTACAGACTACATACGCGTATTACTACTAACTAGCTTATAAATATATACGTGGTAGTTCAAGGGGGCGTGGCATATGACTGATAGAACAACTTGAGTGATAACGAGAGTAAAGTACTAACTATACACTACAAACAATATAATATAAACCACACTGACAGTGGCATTAAGAAGTGATCAGCTGAGCAATCGATTCCCCATCAAGCCCATCCTCCTCATCGGCTATGGAAGAGGCAGGGGTGGTGTCGCGGGTTAACCGAGAGTCGATCAGCACTACTGGAGTTTTTTTCAAGGACGAAGAGTCCTTGGACCCACCAGCCTTTTCACGAGAGACTGCTTTCTCATACTTGACGCTTTCGTCCTGCAAAATCTTTCCATGCTTCCATTTCACACCACACGCGTTACACAGTGTCCCAGGACCCGCTGGACCTCTACGCCACATCGGTGTACTTTTACAGCCACAGTACGCGCACTTCTTCACGTTGGCACCACCACCGGTGGGGGCAGAGATGTTCGCACGCTTCGAGACAATCGGTGTCTTGGTAGGTGTTTTGTCTACAGGCAAGGCGTGGGGGTTAGCACGGGCTCCTTGACATCGGGCGGGACGAGGGAAGTTACCTGCTGGACTGGAGTGGGTTTTCTGATATTTACGAGCACGGGGGGCTGAGCCCCAGGGATCGCTTGCAAAATCGGAGTCGTACTGGTCGGAATCGGATTGCGAGAGGCTGTAATACCTGTCGTAGCTGTGCTTGGTGATTTCTGGGCTTTTGAGAGGTTTGTACATGAATTTGGTGCGATCATGGTAGGTTTCATACTCTTCATCAGCATAAAAATCGATCAAAGCTAGCTGTAGCTCAGCCCACAACTCTTTTGGTACGCCAAAAATGTAGACAACGAACGATTGATTCATCTGTTGATAAGCTGAGGCAGGTAGGGTATGGGCGGACTGCTGCGGAAAGGTGACCGAAACCTAGAATGGTGATGTCAATATAGATGAAGAAATAAACCAAGCCGTGAGCTAACGAGGTACCTGATATGGCTCCTTCAGAGACTGCGTCTTGAGCTTGACATCCCTTGGGAACAGCCACTTGGATCCCTGGTTGTCCTGCAGCTCGAATATGATGTCAAACTTCTCGTTGGTGGGGGATATCGGGGAGGTGGGTGGTGTGGAGACTTGGGTCACGTCCTTGGTGCGAGCGGAGGTGTGGCTGTCAAAGCTGCGATTATTTGAATCCACGCCCGCTTGGGCACGAACTTTGTAGAATTGGCTGCCGGCATATACGTGAGGCCCGATCATTATTGTGCAGCTGCCTAGGTGTGTGTGGACAATGTTGTGTGGTGACGCGGGTTCAAATAAAGACGATATGCACTGCTTCCTGGACTTCTCAAAGCTATCCAGTATGTCACTACAAAGGGAGGTTGGGTTATTCAGAGCGTGAACACAGACACAGACACCGCAATAACAGAGACTTACGCGCTTGAACAGCTCATGGGGTCGAGTGAAGATATCAATTTGATCGAACTGTATCTTGAGGAGTCGAACAGATTCTTTTCGTTTGTAATCACAAGTGGTTCCATGTTATTTGTCAAACGGGAGGGGAAGGGTTGACGGAGGGTGGGCAAGTGTGGTGGGCTTGAGGATCAAGGTGGCGAATAGACTGGGTACGATCTGGTGAAATGAGACGCGAACTGATAACTCGATTAGTAGTAGGAATGTCTATTACGATGGCGTCACGGAAAGGTGAACAAAAACAAAAAGGAATCCAAACAAAAGAGAAAATGAAAATGAAATCAGCAAAGGGAGGAGCTTATATATCGTCCATATAAATTCCCTAATCATGCAAATCGAAAACTTGATTGGACTGTAAATGAAAGGATTGGTCTAGGGCTGAGTTCCTGTCAGCGTTCACACAAATGACCAATTTTGGTCTCGTCAACGTAAGATCAGCATCCAAAAAATTGAAAATAGAAATCCTCAAACAATCTCTGATTCAGGGAATCATGGATTTTATTATATCCAAGGCCCGTAAATCGGTGGAAATAATGTCATTTTCTTACAAATCAACCACATTGTTGCAGACTATGGTAAATTCATCCAAAACAAATAGACGCAGTTGAGTGCGGGGCACATACAAACCACCGCAACTGACCAGAGCGTACGATGGATTGCAGAGGCAGCGCTCCAGCAGACACTGTCAGTCATGCTCGGCGGTGTTGGAGGCATCGAGTAGCCAATCAAGATGGCATTCCTGGCTTCGCCAGATGAGCAGCGCCTCCATTTTGGCTAAAACACCGTTGCCAGCGGCGAAAAGCATCACCAGCGCGTTACACTAGGCGAATCGTAAGCAGAAGTGCAACAGATAAGAGAGCCAAATGTTCTAACCTAAATAGATATATCCAATCATGACGTAGCACTTGGGTAGATACAACCCATGATTTGATAACCCTAATCCAAGGAAAATCTGAACCGAGGTAGAAGTGCAGTATTTTTGATTTGAAGGACAAATATACGCTCCTGATCCAAATATGTTCATGGCCGCGAATGTCCAAGCCAGCATTGACTAATCGAATTCGACCAAATGATGCACACTGCTCTGTCTGGTCCCGTGATGCACCGCTCGATCGATGATTCTGGAAGATTTTGCTACTATTTTGGCGTTAATGGATTGGGATGCGACAATGCTCTACAGTGCTCTTGGCTAATTCCACGTAGAACACTGCGGTGGCAGAGCATGTATCGCCAGTGTGCGGAAGGCTCATCACACGGCCATTAGAAAAGCTCCACATATGGGCACTTTGCCGCAGGAAACCCATCGCTGGCTGCGGCCGGGTGGCTGCTGCCATTACCAAGCAAGCATTTGTAAGCTTTGGTGACCGATGAGCTTGGCTTCTCCTGCCGAAATGATGCGATCAAGGTTATCTGGGACTAAACTGGCACGATTGTTTTAGGGCTTATCAGAGAGCCGGGTAAATGGATGGAAAGATAGGAATAAATTCTGTAAATCCCGTGAATTCCATGTTTTTCCATCGCCTTCACCTGGCCAAATTTCATATGATCATGGATCGTTCATCTAGATAGAGGTTTATTAGGTCAATGTCAAGGACCACGCAACATTGAGGGTTCGTTATTCAACGGCGCGGTGGGCTGGTGTCGGTTTAGGCTTTTCTGCGGAGGGGATGACCATCTAACTAGGTGAATAGCACTCGTAAGTCGTCCAAACGATGCTGCTTGGCCTCGTCTTTAGACATTCCAAGGGCCGTGCTCGTAAGCAGCGCTTTTCGTTCCTGAATCTTGAGCATCTTCTCTTCAACAGTCCCACGGACGATAAATCTAGTGACCACTACTCGCTTCCTCTGCCCAATCCGATGCACCCGGTCAATCGTCTGAGCTTCAACCGGTGCGTTCCACCATGGACTACAGAAATCAAAATACCGTAAGTTGCTGCGGGTGTGGCTAACCAGTAAACTATATATCTTACTCTAGCATAAACACCCTGGAGGCCGCAGTAAGGTTCAGCCCAACCCCTGCAGACCTCAAGGATGCCAACATCACTGTGATGCCCTGATCAGAATTGAAGGATGACAGGGTTTTCTCACGTGAAAGCTGCGACATCGTCCCGTCCAGCCTCACGAATTTGAAGCCGCTGTCGGCGAGGACCACTTCGCACATATCCAACATTGTGGTGAACTGGGAGAAAATGACGGATTTCACATCTGGATCCGAATGGCGGAGCATAGACAAATGCTCGATGAGCCTGTTCAATTTGGTTGAGCTCTTGAATTGTCTGCGGACACGAATGCTTTGCGAGTTGGACGGGTGGCCGTTCTCTTCGCCAGCAGGCTGTTTGATGATCTCCAAAAACTCACTTTCCGACAGCTTCCTCCTACAAATCGGGCATTCCCCTTGTTCTCCTCTTTCCTCTTTGCTCTGCAGATAATCTATAATACAGGAATAACAAGACATATGCATGCATGGAAACAGTACTGGCTCAGCCATTGCATCGATACAAATTGGACATTCGTTTGATGTTGGATTGTTGGCTGGATTTTCGTTTAAAAGGTTGTGTATCACTTGATTTACATAGCCGTCTCCGTCTGCGTCTCCGTCCCTGGTGTCGGAGTTGTTGCTAAATTTGGCGATGAGCTGATCCAGATCAGGCGAGCTATCGCCAACTTGTGTGCTGGTGTTCTTAAGACCACCAATTGCAAGAAGTGGGTGATCACATACTTGGCGAAGCCGCGTAAGTAACTGTGGACGCGGTCAGTTGCGTGATACCTTGAAACACTACCTTTGACTGCATTACCTGAAAAATGTGTGCATAATTGCTCAGAACTGTGCCAGCAGCGCAAAAATGGTTGAATTTGGTTTTCGAGTTGTTGTATAGGCTGTGGGGGGGGGGAATGAGTAAGTTGGGAAATGCGATCAAGGTTAGGTCCACCAATTTTGCTCGTACCTATTGTAGATATCCTGCTCTTGAGGAGAAAAGTCAATGTACTCAATGTTGACCTCTTTCTCTGGCAATTCTACAATTGGCTTCCCGTCTGTCCCTAGCGTTGATTTTTGCCGTCTAAGTACAAGTGGCTCTAAAATCGACTGAACAACACTCAAGGCGTTGACATCCTTTTTCTCAAATGGGATGCTGATGAATTGTCGCCAGAAGGAATAGTAACACCAAGGTTCAAAGCGAAGAAACCGGACCAGGCTGAATAAGTCCTCTAGTTTGTTTTGGATCGGAGTCCCCTAAAAGGGCATCTTAGTTTTGGCTTTCCGACGAGAGGCTGCGTTGAACATAATACTAACCGTGATAGCCCATCGGCGTTTCGCTGACAAGCCGTAGCAGGCTTTTGCCGTTAGGGTGGCTTTGGATTTGATCATGTGGGCTTCATCCTAAGATGCTTCGCATTGAATACAAGGTTTGCGTGCGAGTCAAGGTTATTCAGGTAACTAACCAGAACTACTCTATACCACTCTACTCCGTATAGACTTGATCTTTTTTTAGCGGAAGGCTTTGTTCCTTCCGCATCGGATGATTTCTGAGAGCTACCATCATACTCGGCAGACAAGGTGCCATAGGTAGTCAGCACAATATCTGTGTCGTTACAAAGCTCTGTGTGGTCTCTTGCTCGATCACCTCCATAATAAACTTTGCACCTCAGCGCGCCCGGTTGAAATGCATGGGTGATCTCGTCTCGCCATTGGGATAAAAGGCTCATCGGGCACACAACTAGAGTTGCGGAGGTGAATGGTAGTTTGGCTTTGTCCATGGAGTTGACTGAATCTTTGGCCTTCAGTAGATGGAAGAGATTTCGGGCCGGTTTGTTGTGCTCTTCAGAGAGCTCCTCGGGCTCGGCGTAGCGATTGCTATGGATTAAAGAAAGCGTCTCTAAGGTTTTGCCAAGTCCCATCTCATCAGCCAATATTCCTCCTCTGTAAGATTGATCAAGTGTGGGCAAGTCCAAGCTGAGCTCTCCCGTATAGGGGTTTAAATAAAAGCTCTCACTATCCTCTGTGTTAGAATCCTCATTCTCCTGGGGAAATCGATATGTGTGCCACAGCAAGGATAGCGTTTTGTTGTCAGCATATGAATTTTCTTTAGCCATCATCCATGATAGAGCCTAGTGAGGAATGGTAAGCATGAAGTATTGGTGGAAGTAAAGCAGCAAAAACTCACTTGCTTCTGGTATCCCCTTAATTCCACGTTCATTCCAGGTGAAGGTTCTTTCTCATCCAACTGGGCATCTGCCCGCTGGGCTTTCTCGTAAAGCAGATTCATTTCTGATTGAGATATTTGCTTTTCCTCATCCTCATTGTTCGCCTGATCGTCCTCCGTGAAATTGGCGTCTTTCGGTGCTGGTGGTTCGATGCTTCCTATCAAGCTATCATAATCTAGCTCTGAGGTTTCTGCTGTTGTGGGTGTTGCCACTGGATGCAGCGATATGGCCTTGAACAATGATAGAATGGCAAATTTGCGTTCTTTAAGCATCGAGTCCTCATCATCATTGGTCATCGCCGATACAGTGGGTGCAGACAAGACATCCTTTGTCAGATAAATCTTTAGCTGCATTATAATATCATCCATCATGCGAACATCTTCAGGCGCAGATATAATCTTGATGTGGTTGCGAGGGAGAATATTTCGATTAGAATTGCGGTTTCGGGAAAAGTGACTTACCGCCGACATACCTTTCCGACCATGTAGCATATTCCCAAGTCATAAAGCTTCGATATAAATTTGCTGGTATCCGAGGGAAGTTTCCCAACCTCTCGGTCTCCCATTGTAAGTCTGACGATGGTGTTTTTTGAATTTCTACTTGAATTCGCGCCGAAATTAAACTTTCTCTTGGAGCTTTTTGGTTTGGCCAATGCGGGCTTTGTCCTTTCAATGTTCACAATATCCCCTTCCTTAAAAACACTCTTTCCTTTAGTCATTGAGAAGGCTACTAAGATCATGTCTCCAATATACTTTGGCCAATTGTCGTGACGCTCGGTCCTCTTACGTGGAGAGGTGGAGACAGGCAGTTTGCGTTTCGTGGGGTTATTGGCATCTTCAGCCACAGCTTGTTCCGAGAGCTCGGCAACGTTCCTCGAGCTTTTGTAAAGATCAGGGTTCTCAAAATACTTATTTATGGCGAGATTCAAATCTCCTTCAGCCTCTTTCCAAAGACTGGATAGATTCAGCTGAGAGACAACATCAAAGCCTAGAATTGGAGTCAATGCATTTGAGAGTTCACTTGAAGAACTTCCTGACTGCATGTTGCTGGGAAGAAAGGCAGCACTCGCAACAAAGGAGGGAATCGTTCTTGACACAAAATTGAGCCCAGCTATTTCTTGTTTTGATATGATCCAAAGTTCATTCTCTGCTAATCGTTGCCGATCGCACACGAGATCTTTTTTCATTCATTATTATGCCTACAAATCATCCCGAAAACACTCCATGGTTGGATGATTGTGTTTGCCAGTCACGAACAGTTTCACTGCGGTAGATTGCTAACCGACTTAAATTTAACCATGCATATAACCAAGATGGTCCGGCCCAGTCGATCCAGAACCTGCCGCTACGAACTTCTATATTCGACTGATCAGTGGTGAAGAAACCAAGTGTCTATTGCTATGCCAATCCCAACCATACAAGGCATTTCTAAACCAGAGCCAGGGATAGCGCAGTATCTACAGCACGCCATGGTGCAAGCAGCATTTGGTCGTCTGATGCGATATATCACCTGATACTTAATTTAGTGGATTTACATTTAATCACGAAGAATGCAACCAATTCGTTTAGATCAAGTCGAAGCACATCTCCAGAGTCATGAATCCAGTGGATATAAAGAGGCAAGATGGGCTTGATTCCCGCAGAGAGGGTTGTAGGTTTGCATTGAAATGTAACATTGAATGCCTGCTTGCAAGTCTTTCCCATCCACTTGCAATAAACCAGATCCTAGCCCAATTTGCTTTAATTAATTCTTGGGCAATGGCGATCACACCCTGTGTTCGGCTATAGTGTTGGCAAATAGATTCCCTACAAACAGGCAAATCACTCGAAAAGCCACCATTCAATGGTGCATAGGATGCAGCAATTCTAATCTAACTGGGGATCGCCAAGGTTGCTGGTGCGGCCGGTGGGCTTCGGGAGTGGAACGCCCATTCCAAGTCTTGGAGGGGGTTGTCGAGTAGCTGAATGAAATAGGTGATGATTACCATGGATATAGAAATAATATACGTCTAGTTGACTGTGCATTCACCTTGACTTAACCTGCCATGATCATCGAAAGTATCATGGCACGCTGCTGTTGCTTCTCTTCGGGGATCTGCGTATCGCCATGGGCCCTCATCCGGAGTCCATATCGGCCATTAGTCGGAGTTCGCAGGGAACAGTGGTTCTCTTGGCTACGAACATCTTGTCTTTCCAGGGACCTGCTCGTCGAGTGCACAACATTTCATCTGACTAATATTGGCGGCCGTGAGTATACTTACTGTCACCACCAACGTTGAGCGAGGAGCATTCTCACCTGCTGTCTGGTGCTCACTACTAGTGATAAAACTAGTTCATCTTGGTACCGAGCCACCAGACATTTTCCTCGCGACTGTTACCAGGCAGTATTTCCACTCTATATGTTACTAAATTGGAAGATGGTGATCGCGAGCCCGAAATGGTGAGATTAATGCACCTAAGAGTACCACAATGCACAAGTGAGATGATACCGATCCATTAGAGTGACAGGAAAGAAAGAAATCGTCTGCAAGCATTCCCACTAGACATGTACCTTTGGAGTACAGCAAATGTATTTAAGCCTGCCATTCTACCCGCTATTCTCCAGAAACTGTGTCGTTCTCCTGACTGCCATGGGTCTTCGCGCAAAAGCTCTATTTCTACTAGCCTCGGTTGCTGTGACCTTCAATTCCTCCAGTGCCTTCGACGTAAGTCCAGGCTCTTATAGCCATTGAATGCACCCTTTTCAAATTTACTTATCACCGTGTCGTCCAAAGGCCACTTGTAACAACAATCTTGTAGCTTGTAAGTTTACTTTGTGATACTCTGGGTCCACTCACATTACCATTAATACTGCATATGTTCGCTCCCTACTCTTTAGATTGGTAACGCGCTGCTATCGTCGATGACTGGCATTTCCGTTCAGACGCCCTAATCCATATCCATTACAGGGGACAAAACAGCTATGGTGGCGGAGGCGGTGACGCCAGTGGATGGCAGAAAAATCTCGCATACTATTGCCAAGATGACACGGTCGACGTTATCCCTGTTTGTGAGTTTCTACCTTGTCCTACAACTTGTTATCGCCCGAACTCCTCTAACCTTTTCATTAAGCATTCTTGAACACGTTCTTTGGAAAGGGAGGATTCCCCGAGTTGAACTTGGCTAATGTAGGCCGCCTCTCACGCAGAATATAAGTTAAACATCCGTCTGACATTCACGATTCCTAGACTTGTAATATGAAAGACAACGCCACTTTCCCCAACACCAACATGGTCAATTGTCCAAGCATAGGCGAGGATATCAAGTTCTGCCAGTCTCGCGGAAAATCGGTCATCCTTTCCCTTGGGGGTGCCGGAGGGTCCTATGGATTCTCAGATGATACTCAGGCTAAAGGGTTTGCTACTCAAGTATGGTAAGGGTCGCTCAAGCATCAGATCCATCTTGCAAACCAACAATCAACCCGGATGATCCTAGGAATCTATTCCTTGGTGGTAAATCAGATACAAGACCCTTCGGCAATGCAGTTTTGGATGGCGTTGATCTCGACATCGAAGGTGGTGGACCCACCGGATATGTCGCTTTTGTTAATCAGCTCCGTTCATACTACCAGCAGGACACCAGCAAAAAGTACTTGATTGCGGCCGCGCCACAATGCGTATATCCTGGTTTGAATTATTTGGATATGCTTCAGGTTGTGGAGCCTTGCTGAAATTCCCCCCTTTGCATACTAGATGGCCAACTTGGAAGTACTCTGAACAATGCCTGGTTCGATCTTGTTTTTGTGCAATTCTACAACAACCCTTGTAAGTTCCGAAGGTTGCCCATCTTGGGATTCAGCTGATTCACCCAATGCTCTTTCGGTATGATAGGTGGCCTGCAATACTACAACAATTACCAAGCATGGAACTACGGTGTTTGGGATTATTGGGCTACTCATATTTCTCCCAACCCAGATGTCAAGGTCTACATCGGTGCTCCGGCTGCTCCAAAGGCCGCTGGATCAGGGTAAGCCATCTAGTGCTCATCTCTGGCCAGTGCCCACTAACCAGTCTGCTCAACCTTCACTAGCTACGTCACCATTGATCAGCTCAAGACGATAGCACAGCAAACACGTGCCAACTTCACCAGCTTCGGTGGGGTGATGTTTTGGGATGCATCTCAAGCTTGGGGAAATAGCGTTGCAGGAGGAAATTACGGCCAGGCTACCAAGCAGGTACGTTGGGGGTAAGCCAGATTCCAGAATATACCCGGCCCTTAACTCGATGAAACCTTGTGTAGTTCTTAAAGAATGGTGGGGGGTGCAACGTCAAACCAAACCTACCATCATGCAGTTCTGCTCCGGTATGGACTCAGGCTGGCTCCTACCCAGGCGGCTCTGTCGTCTCATACAGTGGATACATATGGAAAGCTCTGTGGTGGACCCAAGGCCAGGCACCTGGCGTCTCCGCTGGGTATTGGAGTGCAATCAGCGGGTGCTCCGGCAATGGTCCTAATCCAACCGTAACTCCAACTCCTGTCCCCACAACCACATCGAAGCCAACAACTACAGACACTACCAAAACCACATCAAGTGTACCTACTACAATCACCACCACCACCACCTCGCAGCCAACGAACACCCCAACTCCTGGCGGCTCATGCGCTGGAGTGGCGGCATGGGTCTCAAGCGTCGCATACAATGGAGGCCAGAAGGTTAGCCACAATGGCCGCCTGTGGCAGGCCAAATGGTGGACTCAGAATGACACCCCAGGGAATAATGGACAGAACGTCTGGACTGACCTGGGTGCTTGTACCTCTCTACGTAGGAGATCGCGTCGGGGCATCCCTGATCCACAGGTCAAGCCCCCTGCTACCCAGCCAACCGACTTCCTGGTCGAGAAGAATCTTGGTAATTTCCTAGTCACCTTCAGCAATCTCATGCTTGAATCCAATAAGTTCCAGATGGGAGTGAGTATCCGGTGTCCGAGCGAAATTTATATGTACAGGTACTGATGCATTCTCTATAGGTCAAAATCACCTCCCAAAAGCCTGGGAATGCTATCACAGATCAATGGACGCTCTCGTTCCCATTTAACTCTACAGTCGTTGGTGTGAACGGTGCCAGCGTCAGCCAGACAAAAGATGGCCTAGTCCTGTCGGCCGCCTCCTCCAAGCAAACCACTCAGTTCATGTCAGTCTTCCTCGATATCAGTGGCAAAGTGGACGCCAAGTCGTTGGACAGATTCCCATTCCCAGATATTACCAAAGCGGTGCTCCTACCCTGAGCCGCTATGCCTGAACACAAGCTACTAGCGTAGGATTCATGTATGCTACATGCAATGAATAAATCCCCACTTATCTGTTCGTGTTGAACCATATTATGGGTTTACATCAAAGACGCATGATTTGTGATTTACGCGAACTTCATTGGGAGTCGTGATCCAGCTGCTAGATCGACAACAGTGAATGGAATTCAAGCTTGCCGAGTCGAATATGCGGATCCACGTCGACCACTGCTGGGCGTCATATTTAACAGTCTGTGACTTAGTCCCGGCTGACAATCCAATGAAATCCCTGTAAAAGTATCAAGATTAGTCGAGTCACTCTTCTCTGGGCAATTTGGCCCACAGTATCCATTTGTATACAACCTAACAATCACGATTCGATCTTTCAGCGTGTTAGCTCATCAAACGCGCGCGACTGAAACCACTCTCTTCTCCCAGATACTCTGTCAACTTCAGTACCCAATGTACATCCTCTTGGTCGAAATTAGTGCTTGCCCGGTAGGCCCAAGTCCATCTTTCGCTTTAATGGCAAGGAGTGCGTGAAGTGATTCCACATCGAGGTTGACACATCTAGAGCTGTACAATCTCCCCTGCCACAACAGAATCTTCTTTGGTATGTTGCAGGGTAGAAGCGTCGATTTTATCTGATTCAGTATGTTGAACCGCGGGGATGACGAGGTTGATCTCAATTCATCTGATAAGCAAATCAACGAAAGATCTGCAGTTGCATAGATCAGTATTTAACTGATAGCTGTGCTAACCTACAGTTCGAGCGGTGGGTTCAGGCGCTGCAACCCATGTTGACAGATAATCCCGTCATTCGTTACCTCAGCAAGCAAAGATGTAATGGCCACTGGCCTCCTCCATTGGCCATTGAAGTTGGTAGCCGCCCAATCCTGTTGAATCGAGCCAAGACGCATATTCAAGAGAAGTATTCATTTTAAACTCTGATTACTAATTGAGCTAATAGTACATGTGATAAGTTAAGCTCATGTCCAAGCGAACTGTGCTGTGTGGCGCCTGCCAACGATAGTCACGAGCCTGACCTCTCTAACTTCACTTGAACACTGACCAATTGAAACTGCACAGGCTCTAGATACTTGGTTGAGTCTGGGCGTGGAACCAATAGAAAGCAACCTCCTTCATCGCTACCCTATTGTGTATGATCATATCTCATTTGTGACTACTGCCATTCCTACACGAATACCGAGCTGAGACATCAGCCTTGACAGAGACACAGGCCAATTCCGCTCAAATAGCCGTCTGCTTTTCGCTAATACCACCTTGGTCGATCCTATTCTTTTCCATCCGTTGTTACCGAACATGCATCTCGCTAAGGCACTGATACTACCGCTCTTGTCCACAGGGAGTTTGGTTCTAGCAATTGATAGAGTTCTCTACTGGGATATCACGTACATCGATAACGTGGACCCAGTTGGGGGGCATCCACGCAGAGTTCTTGGCGTGAATGGGCAATTCCCGTAAGTGGTTCCAGAGCTTTCGGTACAACGATTGAGCAGCGTGCTCACCTATGCCTAACTAGGGTCCCTGAGCTGGAGGCGAGTGTGGGTGATACTCTTACTATTAATGTGGTTAGTAGGGGAGAAGTTGAACCTGCGAATAGACAAAGTAACAACATCTGTGCAGCATAATTCTTTAGACAAGGGGAGCTCATTGCACGCCCACGGCGTCTTTCAAAACGGAACCAACTACTATGATGGTGCTGCCATGTTCCAGCAATGGTAAGCCAAAAGATCTTTTCGCATCAGACAAATGGCACTCATACTATACCAACCATTAGCCCAATACCACCCGGAGGGAACTTTACCTACCACATCCCGGTGCAGCAATACGGAACATACTGGATACACAGCCACTTCCAAGGTCAGTATGTGGATGGCCTACGGGCACCCGTCGTTCTTCGTCCGCCGAAAGAAGTGTACACCTACGACCATGAATATATTGTGTCTCTCGTCGATTGGTATCATCAGGAGCACAGTGTTCTGTTGGCGAATTACTTGAGTGTCTACAATCCTTCCGGTGCCGAGCCAGTCCCCGATGCAGGGTTGATTAACGGATCTCAGAATGCAACTTTTACCTTTATTCCGGGAAAGGTATATCGGCTACGAATCCTAAACATGTCAGCCTTTGCGATGTTTAATTTTCATATTGATGGCCATAGCCTGGATATAATAGAGGTTGATGGTGTCGATGTCAATATTCAAACGGTAGATGTATTGCCGATCACTGCTGCTCAGCGATATTCGGTGCTCGTCCACGCCAAGGACACAGTCGCCAACAACTATGTGATGCATGCTGACATAGACCTCTCTATGTTCGCAACGGCCAATCCCGTCCTTGACCCCAACATCAATGCCACGGTGATTTACGACCCTAATGCGCTGCTGTACGCTTCAGGCAATTCGAGCCAGCCAGACTCAGTGTTAGATGACATCTCTTTGGTGCCAATAATCGCCGCTGCCTCCGCTCCACCCGACTTTCGCATTGAGCTCAATGTACTATTCGATGTACTGGACAACGGAGTCAACCGTGCCATGTTTAACAATGTTACATACATACCGCCATCAGTTCCTACCCTATTCACCGCCTATAGCATGGGGGAGATGTCTAGTGACACTAGAGTGTACGGAAAACACAGCAATGCCTTTGTCCTGGAGCACAACCAGATGGTTGAGCTAGTTGTCAACAACTGGGACGCCGACGATCATCCATTCCATCTGCATGGGCACCAATTTCAGGTGATGGAGCGCAGTGCCAAGAATGCTGGGGGATACGACGCAGCTAGCAATCCGGTAAAAGAGCAATTAAATCCAATTCGAAGAGATACCGTGCAAGTCCCAGCTCAAGGTTACGTAGTTCTCCGATTTCGCGCAGACAATCCAGGAGTATGGCCATTTCATTGTCACATTGAATGGCACCTCGAAGCGGGGCTAGCGATCACCATCATAGAGGCACCATCCAAAATCCAAGAGAGCATGAAGATTCCGCAGCAATCATTCGACAATTGTGCTGCCTTGGGAATCAAAACCAGCGGGAACGCCATGGGAAATGCCGGGTTGGATTTGCCAGGCTATCCTGATGGACCGAATCCGCTGCCTGGAAGATTTACTGGCAAAAGCATTGGTGCATTAATTGGCTGCATACTAGCTGCACTGATTGGTATTGCAACATTGGTATGGTACGCTCGAGACAGTGAATCTTCAACTGATGATGCAACAACGCACTAGAACTAATGGATCCTTGTTACTCCCCTCTTTCCATTTATTGACAAACAATCCTCGTTATAAATTCCTTACAGCAAACATTAAGGCTCTAACTTTCAGACTACGTGTATTGCAGCTTGTTCTATATTTGACGGTTCCTGTATCAATATTCTCTCAGTATCGGTGGGGGTCGGAATACCGAAGTAAACGATAGTACTTCAGACAGAAGCATCCATACTACTAGCCATGTTTCTTTCATTGTAGGATTTCTTGAATCCTATCACCATACTGGCTCCTTTAACTGCGAACCGTAACATTGGAAGTGGTTTTTGGGGCTGATTACTTAGGGAATGCCAACTGCCCTGCTGCACACAGTATTCTGTGCCACACAAGCCCAGTGCTTTCTAAAAGCCTAGACACTTTTTGATATGCCGCTTCTCTCCAGATCAATGCTGTCAAAAGTGGTGAGACAGGATATGGAAACCTTGGAGCCTTCCATCCTCTCATTTGGATCATCAGGGAATCCAGGAAGACATTGATTTGTCGCCTCAACTGTCAAGGTAATGAAATCCAGCATAGCTTTTCAGGGTAAGGGCCAGTGGTTATGCCTTGACCAAGGTACCAGATCTCAATGGCTGTATGTGCATTTTCTGGGAGATAAAAATTTCGAATTCCATTTCACGTTGAGAGCATTTACTTCCAATGACAGACACCCTCAATGATGCCTGTCCAGAAAAGAGCTAGGAAAGTAGCTATCGTGTATTCCAATTGTTTGAAATTTCCAATAGCTTAACAGAAATTCAAGAGCACATCAGTGTTTCTGAGCACTATTCTGATTATTTATTTAGATCGACAAATATTTCGGCTGGCCTTCAACTTCTTACTTGGCTATTGCCCATGTATGCAACATTGTATACTCACACAACGCTAATACCTAAGAAAAGCCACATACTGAGGGCTAGTTCTGCAAATTAAAAGCTTGTATTAGTACAACGTATGGAATATGAGAGAAACTGTATTTTACATATGTTCCGCCTACAAACAGGACATGTATGTTCTCTTAATGGTCTGGCCATCAGACGCGCAAGGCATAGAGAGCCTATCTGGTGGCCACACTGGGTGCGACGTAGCTCTCCACAAGTGCGGCTCCCAATTTCATGCTGGCAGATTGAGCAGCATCCTTCGAAGACATTCTTCCAATCGTCAGGAGTATTATCCACACGATCGTAATACTCACAAAGTCTACGACGAACTATATACCATCTGCGCTTACTTGTGGTGGTGACTTCAGCATCATCATTCAACGGAACTGTCCAGTTGGGATAATATTTCTTCAAGAATTCATCGAACGGGAGGAATGTTGCAGGCTCTGTATCTGATTTAGTCCATTTGCTGGTATGAGTTGCAACAGAAGTACATATTCCAAAGTAGAATTTCTGTGTACGATGAATGCCGCATCCAGCAAAAGCGGTCAGACGGTGTGCTATTGTTGCGTGCTTAACATGACCTGGATTTGGATCTGAGCATTTTGCTCGGCAGAAAGGACAAAGCTTATGACACCCGCTAGCGCGATCCCACATCTGAGTGTAAAGGTCCTGGTCTAACACACTGGACGGACAAAACGCCATAATGGTATGCTTGAGCTTGAATAGTTGCTTGATTAAGCCTTGTGCAAACGCTTGAGGATCTCCAATTGCAACCTGTGTTGGAACTGCTGCAAATAGATACGCAAGATTTGGGTTGCGCGTAGTACATTTTGGCAACAAATCAACAAGCTCAGTGTAATCTTGAAGAAAGTGTTGGAGTGGACGGCCATGCATATAGCCTAGAAAGAATTGGTAAATTCCCCTTGCCAAGTGATGTTTCCCCTCTTGGCTACCCATCCAGATGCTGTTTCGATGATTTTCCAAGGATT
The DNA here is from genome assembly GCA_002104905.1 of Basidiobolus meristosporus CBS 931.73. Lineage (NCBI taxonomy): Eukaryota > Fungi > Basidiobolomycota > Basidiobolomycetes > Basidiobolales > Basidiobolaceae > Basidiobolus > Basidiobolus meristosporus. The sequence continues at coordinate 2,938 of MCFE01000029.1, read as the reverse complement.
CCTTGCATATACCACTCCACTGGATGACTCGTTCATTAATGTTATTTAGCTCCTTGGTTACTTGCAAAGCATACTCTCCATTGAAGTAGCCACGAATGACACTTGATTTTTGCTCATTGAGGTGTCGATCAAAAACGGATTTCATGAAATTTGGCATATCTGTTACGTACTCGAATATTTCTTGTTCTCCATTGCATCTCTCACATTTGGCCAGTAGCTCTTCAGCTGTAAGGGAAGCTGCTTCTTTGACTTTGTCTATGTATTCCTCTGCCATTGATTGTGTGATTTTTTTGGAAACAGCGGCGATAAACAGAGAGGCAATATAGGAGCTGGTCTTAACATCGTCATACCGCGATTTCATTAACCCTATAAAAGCATCTAGCAGGCCTTGTCTACTCTGGCTAAATTCATTCATACTTTCATCAAAATGTTCTAGGTGTTGTTCATGAAGCACATTCACCAGCACATTGAAGAAGTCGCCAAAACTAGAATGCAATAGGTGTATATTAGTACACCATATTTGGATCAAGAGATTTGCTTAGACTACTTACCATAAGCTGTGGAAGTTAGGGCTAAATGTGTACTTTTTCTCCGTAAGGAATTGCTCTTCCAACTGAACCAACAAGTTATCAAATTTTATGATTTCTTGTTGCACAGTAGAGCTATTCCAAAAGTTGTTCCGATCCCTTCCCAGAATGGCCGAAAGGTAACCAGAGACTGTACACAATATCTTGTACCATGGCTGCTCAATTGCATTTGCCATATTGAATAGATGCATGATATACCCAATCTGGCTGTTGGAAGTAACATAATTTCGGAGTTCCTCTCGCCAGCCATCAGAAAAGGAGGTAGAGTGTGGATTCATGGAGCCCAATAGCTTCAAGTCCTGCAGCTCCGCAGGTTTTAGAGAGTTGAGGGTTACCATTAGCCTGGGATTTGCTTTGAAGACCATTTTAAAGTCTCGCCATAGATCCTGTTGGATCTTACTGACATCTGGTTGATACTCCTTAAGTTTTTTGACTAGTTGCTGTCTAACTAGGTCCCAAGTTGCTTCAAACTGTCGGATTAATGTCTGCTCCCCAGTACTGGTAGGCTGTTCAGTGATATTTTTATCGATCCATTCACGGACAGTTCTGATCGCTTTTCCTATAGCAACTTGGACTAAACCACGAGACATCTTGTTTTCAGTTTCTTGGTAAAGGTAGTCATTCATTTGATTCCAAACATTCTCCAAGGTCTGTTCGTATTCCTGCTTCAGGCCTTCTGTCAAACGCAAATCTTTTGTTCGCTGAAAAAATGCCTCCTTCACCTTCTCATGGTATCTTGGGAAGAGAACATTTTGGAAATGGTTGTTGGTTGCTTTTTTTGCTTCAGCCAGGTGTCTGTACTCTATGCTGGACTCCGCCACACGGCTTGCAAGGTTTAGAGTCTGCGCTTGAAATTCTTTTGCCTCTGCAACCATTTCACCATCTAATGTATCCTTGATTATGTTTTGCAAGATACGGCCCAAGTGATTGCGGTCATAGTACTCCTTTAGGGTACTGAAGTTAAGGAAATCTCCATATTGCTGCACACTTTGCCAAACAGCACTGACGTGTGCCACCCATTGATCGGTGTTGGTGAATATAGCATTCTCTGCTGGCTGTGTGCTTGTTGAGAGCATACTGGCATTGCTAAGTATAAGCGATTGCAGCTCAGCAACCTTTGCACTGAATATATTACTCCTAGTGTACAATGGGCCAAGCATCAAATTGTCTTTGAGCTGACCATGAGAGAAGGCTGGTGGCAGTAGTATAAACGAGTCTTCATCAATCTGGTCAAATTCAAAATGCAAACTCTTTGCCACGTCGGTGATAGCTTTTTGAATACTCTTTATGCTATTTTGCTGCTTGGTTTTATCTAGATCCACCATGTCACGAAGGATAAAGTATATTTTGGGTTGTGGAAAGCTGACGCGCAAACGTTGCAATCCAAGAAGAGTAACCTCCAGGATATCCTTCATATCTGTTCCCATCTCGCCTTTGATATTGATTAACACTATATGTGACATTGCCAGCGCCAGAAGGGTCATTTGTTTGTCAAAAAGCTTATCCTCCTTCTCAATGCTCAGCAGTCCCTCGGTATCAAGCACCAGAAGATTGTCTGCTCCCTTGTATTCAGTCGAAAAGAGAGATGCATACATTCCTTTGGTACAGCGGCCAGCCGATACTTGGAAATCAGCGCCAAAAAGATAGTTCAGTAAAGTGGACTTTGCAGAGCTCTGGGGGCCAAGGATGGAGCATACGAGCAGGTTTTTTCCACCCAAGTATTGTAACACTTCAGTCAGATACGTAGCGTTAATGGATAATGAATCCCCATTTAATATTTCCAAGGGGCGGCCATAGCAAAGCAGAGTTCTTGACATGTTACTGGTGTATTTTTGGAGCTTGATAGGAAAATCACTTGGAACTTCGTTCGGTGTAAGGTTATAAGAAACGATCAGAAGAATCTCACGCCAAAACCACTCCATAGACACTTGAAGCTCTTTTGGACGTTTGTTGCGTGCGCCAGATGCGCCTCTCATGGTAGTGTACTGGGCAAATTCCAATAGACAGCTGGCAAATTCATCGTACTGCCTCATATCATTTGACTGTATCATTTCAATGAAATATTCCACTAACGGGTGCATCTGAACTTTGCTCATGTGCTCCAGATATGATTGGAGATTTCTTTCGGCTAATATTAGTTGGTCCTTGGAGTAATGCCCCAGTTCACTTTCACCGCTTGCTTGTAATTGCCTTAGCTTGATATTCTCCATCTGAATGTGTATGTGTGCCAATGGAAAGAGCGTCTGCAGCAGATTTTCTTGATCAACATTGCACTCCACCTTGTGCAAAAGTAAATGCAATGTATCTGATACATCTTTGATTGCTTTGGGCCGGAGTATCAGGTTGATGCA